>JZKD02S1401517.1:1241937-1257014 GCA_000966675.3 Picea glauca
ACAATCACCTAGATAATTATTTTCCTAAGATTATAGTCCAAGGTTGAGACTACTTGCTTAGATGAGAATGTTCTCTATGGAGAATATTCTCCTACAAAATAGGATGATCCTCTTTGGTTTAGAGTTATTCACACTCATTTAGACTAGTGGAAGTCACTCATGCATTAAAACCTTGGTTATATTGCCGACAGTTGCATGTGTTTCTCTCACTTCCACACGTGTGACTCAATTAATTGATGATTGCATGGATTGGTTAACTAGGACTAGGTGGAAGATTACTTCATTTTATGTTAGTGAGTGTCTAGATATATCTATATAACTACTATGGCAACTTCACTTAGCTATGTAGAGTATATCACATATATTTTACTATTTTACTCAATAGTTAATACAAATATTTCATTCCACTCTCTTCTCTTCTCTCTTTCGAGGTTGTTTGCATTCATTTTCTACTAGACAGGTTCATTGTGAAAACTTCACATGGTATGAGAGCATTGAATTATAAGAGAAATCACATAAGCATTTATTTTTGTAGGTACATGAGGAATATGTAGTTAGAAAACATGGATTACTCACTGGAAATAGTTCTCATGCCTCATAACTACTTTGAGTGGAAGATGAAAATTCTACATCAGCTAAGATGTAGAGGCTTGTACCAGATTATTATGGTAAAAAATATTAACACAAATTATACTTTCGAGAAAAAAATATATCTCAACCACAACGATGAGTCTTATAGCCTCCTCTATTTTTCTATGTCCCCTGATATTTTTTTTCACATCAAAGCTTGTACCAGACCATATGAGACTTGGAAAAAGTTGGAGGATCTCTTTGGAAAACAAGATGAAATAAGAGGCCATATGCTTGAGGTCGAGATAAATTCCTTAGGTCCAAGGAATTTTGATAACATCCTAGACTTCCTTACAAATTTCAAATCCCTCTTCTTTCATCTAAAGTGATGTGGTATTGATAAATAAACTCAAGAAACCCAATTGATCCTTTCTATTCTGGAAAAAATTGGACTAAATTATGTTGTTTTCATATTATCTTTCCATACAAATATGTTCACTAGAGGATATACCTAGAAAATTATGAAATTAGATCAATTTATTGAATCCCTCATGCATGCGAAATACAATCTCATCAACATGGGTATAATCAAGGGATCTAATACACATTCACTCATTGTGCATGCAATCAAAAGACCAATAAAAAAGGAAAAGGAAAGTTGCATGTAGAGACAAAGAAGGAAGGGTATTCCAAACCCTTTGAAGATTCCTTAAGCTCCAAATGTGGAGAATGTAAGAGAGGGAGTACCAAATGAGGTTACTGCAAGAATATTGATCAAATGGCCCATATCCTTTAGAATAAAAAGCTCAGAGATCATGCCCAAAGGGGTTGGATCCAATGGTGGAAAGTGAGGAGTTTTTCACCATTGGGCAAGTTTCAATTCTCGTGAGGGCTTTACCTGGAGCCATGGGGACACCTTGAGGTAGTGGTTGAACGTGTGGTTTCACCCAGAGATACTATAATAAATGGTATCGTGACCTATGCACACATAAGTGGATCAAAGCCCACCCCCATGTCCTTCAACTTTTGAGCCCCCAAGGGGCAGCTCAATTGGCAAGTGACGTGATATGAAGTGTTATGTTCGATGAGGTTCCAAGTTCAAATCCCCCCAACTTACCTGTGCCTGCGGAAGGGGCATACGTATGGCACCTGGAGGTTATAGTGGTAGCGGTCGGAATCAACCCCATGTCACGCGAGTACGAGACCGGCCCAGTTGCCGATTCCGTCAGTCATAAAAAAAAAAAAAAAAAAAAAAAACTCAGGGATCACATTCTCGAAGATTCCAAGAAGAAACCAAAATATCTAGGTCAACGAAGTAACTCCCATGAAATGATTTCCATTAAATATTCTCCTTATGCATATATCTTAGATTCAGGAACATCCCACCATATGGAAGCAACATATAATTTGTTATCTTCTATTTCTACATGCATAGGTCATCCCATCCTCATGGGATATGATACCTCATTTGAGGTCATTGGCCAAGAAAGAGTAGAAATATCACACATAAGTTCTGAGAATGTCTTTCATGTTCCAAAACTCTTCGTGAATCTACTCTCTTTTTATCAGATAATGCATTATGGTATAGGAAAAAGGGTGGAATTCACACTTGGTTGCATAAACATATTTGATATATGTGATAACTCCATGATTATTTTCGATGAAGTAAACCATCAATATAATTTATATACCTTCAGTAATTTCATTGAAAACTGTGATTCAAATTTACTATTGATGCATGTTGATGGTACTAGTAGATTATGGCACAATAGATTATGGCCTAGAGGGCCTCCTCTCCTTTAGATTTCACCCACAATGATATGATGAAAACCTTTCCTCGTCGGTCCATCAACAATCCATGGTATTTTATTACATTTATTGATGATTTCTCATCATACACTTGGGTGTATTTTCTTAGGAAGAAGTATGAGTTTTTTGAGAATCTCAAAGACTTCAAAGCACATGCAGAGACTTAGACCAAGAGAAAGATAAAAATCCTCCACAAATAAAATGGAGAGGAATATGTGAATAGATATTTATAGCATCTTTGTTCATAGGTAGGTATATAGCTACAACACACAATACCTTACACTCCACAATAGAACGGAGTAGCCGAGAGGAAGAACATATCCCTCAAGGAGATGGACACTTGCATGTTGCATGCAAGATATATACCACCCAAGATTTGGGCTGAGACACTTAAATATGCCAACTGAATTCATAACATATCTCCTCATATATTTTTCAAGGACTAGACTCCCTTTGAGGAATGGAGTGGAAAAAAACCAAAAGTCACCCACTTCCAAATATTTGGAATCATGTGCATGGGCCCATGTACCCTATGAAAAGATGAAATCACTAGATCCATATATTATTGCATGAATAATCATGGGGTATCCATATGGTGTGAATGGTTATATGTTTCTTGACCCGTCTACTAGTAGGCTTATCATTGATCGCATTGTTTAGTTTGAGAAAACTCCCTTGCATGCACTGTTGGAGCCACCTACAGATATATCTATACAACTTACTACACCATACATCAGTTATGATGAGTCCACTAACTCATATCATGGCTCAGATATGAGTTTCAAATATAATTTGGAAGATGATAAGCATACCTATGATCAAAATGTATATTTTGAGCCACCAAAGATACCCAAGTGGGCACAAACCACCCTACAGGAAGAAGGAAACCTTGTGGGGGATCCAACATATCATAAGAGGATGAGGTATTATTTTTAGGATATTCCTCCTGCACTCATATTTACCGAAATAGTGATTCCCATGCATTTCTATATGGTTCTAGATTCATACCCGCAGACCTAAGAAGAGGTTGCATGGAATCCCTTTTAGGAATATGCAATGCAGGAGAAGTATAAATCTCTCCTCGAGAACCAAACTTGGGATCTAGTTCCAATTCCTTCATAAATGAATCTTATTATATGCAAATGGGTCTATAGGACCAAGAAGGAAACATACATACAAGTGATAAGGTATAAGGAAAGACTAGTTTCCAAAGGTTTTAACCAGATCCACAGGATAGACTATGATGAGACCTTTTGTCCTATAGCAAAGATGAAATCCATATGACTGCCCCTTGCCATTATAGTATCCCGGTGATGGGAAGTTCGCCAAATGGACATGAAGAATACTTTTATTCATGGGGATCTATTAGAAAATATTTACATGGAGTAGTTGCAGGGGTTCATTTAGAAATAATCCATAGTATGCCGACTAAAGAAGTCTATATCTGGCCTCAAGCAGGAACCTAGAGCATGGTATGCGAAGATGGATGCTTAAGTTCTCTCTCAACACTTTTTCAAATGAAAATTAGATATGAACATATACATTATAAAGACCTCATATTCTTTGTTGATCATAGTTCTATATGTTTATGACCTCTTGATCATAGGAAGTTCAACCTCAACAGTTTTTGTGGTAAAATACATTCTACACAACAAGTTCTCTATGACAGAAATGGGACCACTACACTATTTCCATGGTCTCGAGATCAGTCAAGATAATTCATGGATCAAGCTATCTCATAATAAGTATGATTGGGATCTCTTGGTTAGATTTCTCATGACAAATTACAATTTAGAATCCACAACCTTTCCATCTCAGGTACATCTTGAGGATGGCGGGGATACACCAATGGTGGACAACACCTTGTATTAGTATCTTATGGGGATCCTTCTCTATCTCACTCACACCTAGATAGATCTCTCATATGAAATAGAGGAATTTTCCAGGTACATACATGAGTCACATGAGCTACATTGAAAGGATGCAAAGTGCATCCTTAGATATGTTGAGGGAAACACAAGTTATTGGATCCACTCTGCAACAGCTTTTGTATTGGATCTCATGGGATTCACTTATTTTGATTGGGTTAGAGATAGCACATATCACAAGTCCATTTCTGGGTATTTGATTATTTTTTTTTTCAGTCCCATATGTTGTTCAAGAAAAAAATAGTCAATTATTTCTCTATCGTCAGCAGAGGCCAAGTGCAAAGGAGCGATCAATGTCACTATTTAAGCACTTTGGATTCAAAAATTCCTCACCAATATTGGAATCCATTTTCATCATTCTATTTTCATTTGGTGTGAAAATCAGAGTACTCTCAATTTTTAAAGAGACCCAGAGTAGCGAGAGCAGACCAAACACATTGAAATCCATATGCACTACATCAAAGAGCTGGTACATGATAGGATCATTGATTTGCAATATTTTCTATCCACTGAAAATGCTACAAATATCTTCATCAAGACATTTACTACGCACAATTTCCACTTCTTGTGCCCATCTTGGAGTGAATGACAAAGTTTCTTAGCAATTGTCTCTCCTTATTCATTTTTTATGCATTGTACTTTGAGTGGGGGTGTTGTAGTCTAGGGGAAAGTACAAGAAGGTTTCTAGTAGATCCTTACAAAAATAATTACACACTACAACATTATATATAAGAGCATACAAACATATAGAATAACATACACAAGCATAGGAGAACCATCAATAACTTGTATTATATATATTCTCACAAAACAAATTGTGTTTCCATTACATGCTAGTGTATCTGTGTGTGTGTGTGTGTGTGTGTGTGGTATATAGTTACTTTTCGGCTACATTCCTTAACTGGTAATTCGATGTTGACTATCTATTCAACCGACTTCCGAAACAACTACTGCAGTCAGCTTGGCTAGTTCACTGATGTGTCTAGTTAGTGGGGATGACTAGTCCCTACAATATATCCCCCCTCCTCAATTCCTTGCTCATCCAAAGTATGAGGAGTGTGTGAAAAGATAAAAAACAAATTCTATTATGACCTCTTTTAGGTTATTACAAAATGAGAGAGAGAAAAGAAGAAGAAGAAGAAGAAAAGAGAGAATGATGATGATGTATCCTGCTATGATTTCTCTTATCCTTTACTAAAAACTTGTTGCTCATTGTACTTTTTGAGGATACCCAAAGTGTCAAACTTGAGTTGGACTCCTTATACTATCTTACAAGTGTTACTGTCCTTTTAAATTTGTCTTGTACGACTATTTCTTTCTTCTCTGGTGGTCTAGATTTTCACCTTAATTTTTTTCCTGATATTATTATGTAATAATTGGAATGATTTTAGTTTACCATAGATGTATTCATTACGTCCTTTAGTACAAGTAACCTAAACTAGATTATGAGTTCCATAACCTACCATAGACTTGTACTCAACTATGGAATGGTTTGGGTCAAGTCTAGTTGGAAGAACGTCTAACATCTTCCACTCGACCTCCATATTTCACCGGTGCAGGGTACCAATGACCAGTGGATTGGATTTCCTACCCCAACTTACTACTCCTAGTTGGCCAAATGATACAAATGCAGATTAGGAATAAATCTCCAATGCCCCTCTATTTTTGAGATTAAACGAATGGTGCTAAAGAGGGGCATTCCTTCCTCTATACAATTTTGAGCCTCTCCTTGTGATGTTTGTATCCAATAAGATTACTTAGCTTCTCTCATAAGGAGGGGAGGCTCAGGTGGATCATTATCTGTGACGCCCATCATCAACATAGCCTATTTTGGAACTTAATTGTTTACAGGATGATTTTTCTTTGTTATATTGGTTCTCTTATAAAGGATCTTGTTTTATGTTAGGTGATGACAACTGATTACGTGAAGTGATTCCCAATCTACAAAAATATTATTCTTGCATGACTATGCATGTGTAGGAAATGATCACCATTCTTGGTTGTCTATGAATGATGGTGTACGTAGAGGAAAATGATACAGATATATAGGGCCAACTATCTTATTGGATGATGTGGCATCTTTAATGATCTATCGGTGTATTCATTATTTATGTGAGATATATTCCCTCATGCCTTTGTTTGATGTCACGGTGTCTTCATTATGGGCCTAAAGGAGATTGAAGGCTTCAAGTTTGTCCACATCACTATATGAGTTGTTCTCCGCTATATTAATTTATTTTCTCGTATAATTTTTTTTTGCAACAAATATTTTGATGGATTTCATTTTCTTTTTATTGTCTTTGTTCTTTTTTTCTGATTTAAGTCTCCCTGATAGGTTTTTGACTTAGTTGAGTCTTTTTGGTGCCTTTAAAATGATATTCACCAGTAGGACATGAGGTTTCTATGTTTAATATATTTATAAGTAGGCCCCATTGAATAATTTTTTGAAAGGGTTACCTTGAGGCATTACTAACTGTACTACTCGATTGGGTCGGATGTCCTTGAACACATATGGTCCCAACCATGCGGTTTCTAATTTCCTTGTTTTTCCTTTGAGCTGACAATCATATTATAATACCAAATCTCCATTACATTGATGTCCTTTTTTCTGAGATGTCGGTCATGCCAGCATTTTTGTTGGATTTTTTGGATTTCCTGATGTTGTTGTGGAAACATTATCTCTTCTTCTAGTTGATTTAGTTGATAGAATCATTTCCATGTGTTAAGTATATGGTCAAATTATAGAGAGGAGGATATCCGACCTGCATTGGCACAAACGTGTAGTGGGATTACAACTTCTTGAACATAAACTAATTTCAATGGTGTTTGAACATTTGATCTTTTATATGTTGTTATGTAAATGCATGGTATTGTTGGGACTTTATCATCCCAGACATATTTTTTTAGTTAGTTATCCCTTTGTGTAGTTTCTTGTTAAATGATTCAACTACTATGTTGGCTTGTGGATGGTATGTAGTCATTTTTCTATGGTCAATTAGGAACTTTCTCAGTAGTATTTAAATTGTGATATTGATAAAGTGTGTTCCTTGATTGCTCATTATTGTGAAAGGACAACCAAATATGGTAATTATGTTTTCATAAATAAATTTTGCAGTTTTTTTCTTTTGTACAATTCTCAACTGGTTCAACTTCTTCCCATTTGGTTAGATACTCAATGACTTTAATTATGTACTTTTCTCTTGATATTTTGTCTCTTGTTGGGAAGGGTCTGACAAGATCAATATCCCAATTTTCAAATGGTAAAATCAGGTTTATTGAATGCAGGGGAATTTAATTTTTCCATAACTCTCATCCCATCCTCTAGCACTTGTTGCATTTCTTTATTTTCTCTCGATAATATTTATGTAGTGTCAGCCACCAAAGGCCAAATTGAAGGATTTTTCTTCCTATTGTGTTGGCTTAAAAGTTCCTCCTGCTGGTCTTATGTGTGCCTTGGAAATGATATCTTCTCATTCATGCTTTAGTGCACATCTTCATAGGATATTATCCAGTCCTAATTTGTAGAGGTATCCATTTATAAGAATGAATGTCACAACTTTCATTGATAGGATCTTCTACTTGTTGGATGGGATATCCTTAGGTTCTTTCCCATATTCTAAAAAATTAATATTTTCCTCTAATTATTTAGCTTCTTACATCCTCAATAAGTTCACGTATGGTATCTCATCGTCTATGTCAATTGTATCTTCTCTTGTCTCTAGTCGGGATAGGTGATTCAAACCAATGTTTTTTTCCCTGGTCGAACTACTATTTTGAAGTCAAATTCTTGGAAGAGTAATATACAATGAGAAATATTACCATGATGGAATGGTTTGTTGACTAAATGTTTCAAATCTTGATGATCAATGAAAAATACAAATTGATTTTCTAAAATATAGTCACTTAATTTTGCAAGGAAAAGATAATTGCTAAGTCTTCATGCTTTGTCTTCAAGTAATTCCAATCTTCTTTATTTATCTTCCGAATGGAATATGGATTGGGATGGTCGACCATCTCATCATATAGCTGGGATAAAACTGCATCTACAACAACATTAGATGCATCGACATGTACATGAAATTTTATGGACCAGTCGGGAAATCTTAGTATTGGTGCTTCTACCAACTTTTTTTTTAATAGTTCAAAAGAGTTGTTACATTATTGGCTCCATTTAAATTCCACTTCTTTATTTAGTATCTCATCAATTAGAAATTAATATTAGAATAATGTTGAATAAACTTCCGATAATATATGATGTGTCCAAGGAAGTGTTTTATTTGTTTCTAATTGACTGGTAGTTCTAGGTCGAGGATGAATTTTATCTTTCCCATATCGACTTTGATGTGGTATTTACGTACAATGTGTACCCAACAATATTCCTATTGATTTGGATAAGATACATTTTTTTATATTCAAAGATAAGTGAAACTGTTTGCATCTCTCCAACATCATTCATAGCCATTGTATGTGATCCTTTAGGAGGTTGTAGATAGTCCAATTGTTGAAGTACACAACCATTTTTTTATATATGTATTCTTTAAATTCCTTGACCACTATCTTGGAGAATATTGTCAAGGAATTTTTTAGACCAAAGGGATTGAATTTGTATGCAAATGATCTGAACTTGGATACAAATGTAGTTTTTTCTTGATCTTATTTAGCTATTGGTACTTGATTGTATCCATAGAATCCGCCAGTAAAGGAATAACATTTGTCCCCTGCGACTTCACTGATGATCTCATCAGTGTATGGTGTTTGGAAAGGATATGTTACTGTGATTTTGTTTAGTCCCCAGAAGTCAACGCAGATTCATAGCTTCTTGGGATCGTGCTTCTTTGGTTTCATGATCATGGGACTTTCCCATTCTTAATTATCAATTCGATATATGATATTAGCAACTAACATTGCCTCGATTTAATTTTATACAATAGGATTTTATTTATGTGCTAATTTATACGACAGTTTTTTGACAGGCTTGGCTCCTAGTATTAGTCCAACTTTCATTTCTCCCATCTCTTGTACTAATCCTTTCAGGTATTTATAATCTATGGAAAAAACATCGTGGTATTCTTTTAATACGTTGATTGTTTCTAAGTTGTTGGTTACTACTCTCTTCCTACTCTTGGGCTGACCCAGGTTCAGATCTAAACAAGCTTCCAACAAATCAATTTAAAACTATTGTCCCTCCTAGTAAACCAAAATGACACAGCCCCCCATACCTCAACAGGTTTTTGCACGACCTCCTGGTCTAAGGATCGTTCTTAATCTCCCTTTGATTCTTATTGAGTCTTTGATTCCCCGCAGGAATATCCAACACACAAGTGTTTCCACAGGTACTTCTTCTGGGACTTACGCTTGTGTGAACTGGTACAAAGAGCAAACTCTTACCCACATGACCAACTGATATGACCACAACCCTTTCCTGAAAATGTATTTTGGGTTTTGCAACTTTGCGATCCTGATGTGAGCTTCCTATGGCTCCTTCGATCCCCGAACCCCAAAAAGGATAACGGGTTCTTAACTCCTCCCTTGAATTTTCTTCCCCGATGTGACCTTCAGTTCAGACCTGAGCTTACTTTCCACACACTTTGGGACCTCGTGTATTGGCTATTTTCAATGCAACAACTCTCTTCGTCGATAGTCAAAATCGAAATGATTCCTCTTTACAAATCAATGACTCTGAGCTTCCTGTGATCTGATAGTCCTGATTCTATTAGGACTTCATGAATCGGGAGTTTTCCAGTCTCGACTCTGAGTCACAAAATTTCTCCACACCTCGAATTTTGAAATGACACAAACTAAGCACAATATCAACAACTCTCATCGATACATATCTGACAACCACTACTCCTCCTGATATTATGATTTCTTAAGGAATTTCCCCTAATCTTCCCGCTGATCCATTGGATCCAACACCCACAGATCTTCAACAATTCTCCCTCTGAGAATTTCAACCGTCCATTCAGACTTCTCAAAGACTTTTGCCCAAAGGTTGGGCATCTTTTCCTCCTGGACTTAATTTTTTGTGAGGTGACTCCAGACCTCATCCTTCCCTTCGAGTCCTTCCAAGTATCTATCCTTCCTAATCTTGACCTCTGCTCTGGCTCAAGACTTCTAAGGATTTCTTGCACACACTCCTTGTGGAATTCACAACAACCTCTGGTTATTGAACACTTCCAACTATGTGTGCTCCTTGAGACAATAGTTCTTCAACCTTTCTCCTTGGTTGATAAAAGTCTAGGACTTCCACTGGCCTACACACACCTTGCACGACTCTTGTGCTGCACTTGCACTCTGGGTGGTATAAGAACAACGATATCCCTCCTGATATTTTTTGAGATAAAACTTAGAACTCGTCAATGCACTCCTTGCAGAATCTCATTGCACTCCTTGCAGGATTTATCAGGAAGAGAAACAATTGAAACTTATACTTCTCCTCTCACAGACTTCATACATTCAACATGAAATCATGCACACAAAGCATTGAAACAAATGCATAACAGATAACACAAACCAACTATAAACATACCATTCAATAGATGCTAACAGTAACCATGACACACCATGAAATGGAATCAAAGCATTCTTATATTAATTCCAATGCTCCTGTACATGGATTCAATAGCAACAACTATCTATTTGTACATCTCTACAATCTCGGTTCTTCTCTGCTCTCCAATTCTCTTCTTCTCCTTCTCTACAACTTACAATTACAATGAGAATAATCCTACAATACAATACATACGAGGGAGATTTCTAGAGTTTTCCCTCCTACACTCTAAGCTATCTAATCAAAATTAAAACCTACAACTACTTCACATTCAATACAATTAAATTCCTCCATATCTAATAGATGAGAGCAATGCTCAAGATCTATTTTACAATCTTCAAAACATAAATGCAATACATCCTTCTAGATATTACATTAATGCTCCATCTTTTGAAATTCAAAATGACTTCAAAATATGCATTGGTGTGTTTCCAGTTGTCCTCTTTTGTGCTTGCTTTGTTGTCATGCTTACGATGCTCCTGCATCACAAAAGGTAACACAACACACAAGTGTACTACGTAGTCTCACCTGAAATAGTTCTATGGGTGACAAAAATGCTCAGATGCTTGCAGTATAGGAAAGAGTTAGGATCTTGGATTGGAATTCATCTTCTTAAGACTTGATCTAGTGGTTGTTTCTTTAATTATTAATATCTATTCATCTATTAAGGTTATGCATGCACTCTAATATATCTAACATATAACAAATTCCACAGAATTATTCATTCATCAACTAACTACTTACATAAAGTAATTATGCAATCAACACACCACATAACACAGGTGTTACCATGGATCACCCCCTCTTGGGCTACGTCCACAAATATCTATCTTCTCAGGCTCATTTATTATGGTTTTGCAATATGTGGTTCCGCGTGCACTACAACTCCTTTCATATAATCACAAACCAGACTCCACGACCCTGTGAGGTTGACTAGATCGCACCAAGATCCTCATCCCATGATATAACCATCAAGATATTGTTACTTTTCTTCCCTGCAACTCACTATATTACAAAAAATGGAGAGATTTATCCAATGAGCTATTACGGGTGCAAAACAGAGCTCGTATGAGAAAGTTACAGCCAAAATAGTAAGGGTAAAATTTTGGTGTCATATTATTTCCGAAGAGCATAAATCCTTGCTCATAGGTCCATTTGGGCCATAGGAGTAGTCTATGAAAATATATTGAACCATAGAAAACAACCATGGAAATAGTTTTAGGATCTGGGTAAGGAAAAATATGTAGGAAGAAAAAGAAGACACATGTAGCATACAGAGGTAAATTGAGTAAAATTGTAAAACATTCTCTTGACCATAACTTTCAGCTCAGAGCTCGGATTTGAGAAATTGAATAGTAGTTTGAAAGGTATTGAGGAGTAGAAAACATATATCAACCAAAATGTTTTAATTTGGAAATAAAATTTTCCAAAAAATAATAAAGAGATTTATGTATCAGTAAATGAGTGGAAAATTGCATCATGTGGATTTTGTAATGTTTCGCTCAAAACTCAGAATTAGCCATGAGTATAGTCATTGTAAAGTTGTTTCAGAGAGGAATTCATATAAGGAATTATATTTTGATTTGGTGCTTTCTGGCCTTCATAAATTGGGATAAAGATTAACTTGTATTCTAATTGATGAAATGTTCTATGTATGCATGTTCTAACGATAATTATTACATGCACATTTCTTACAGAATTCGAGGTACATGGTGTATAAATATTCGACATTTAGAAATCCTTTCTGACTATGAATATAAGTCTCAAATGTTTCCTATGGAGCAGGGTACCTCTAAGTGTATAAAGGAGCAGGGTACTTCTAAGTGTATAAAGGAGCAGGGTGTTCTCTTATCTACTTGCCGTTTTGTTTTCTTCATATCTTCACTCCATTTTTCGGCAACCTTAATATTGTTCCAAGTTTTGTTAGCTTGACCTCATTCCCATAGAATGTTGAAGCAAGGGGCCTAATTTTGTTACCGAGCCTCCATCTTTGATCCTACCACTCTCAAACATTTTTAATCTAAACACTTATCTTTTACATTTTGATGGGTACTGGGCTTGCACTTACATCAGTCTAAGTGTGACTTCTAGTGCTAACATAAGAGGACGGTCAATTTTCCAATAAGCTTTGAATGACAATATGAAGGGGAAAAAGGATCAGAGGAAAAAAGGTTTTAAGCCAACCTTCTTCAAGAATAACACTCAAGCAGATCAACAAGGTCAACCATCCCAAAATGAGAAAAAAACTGTAGATTCATTTGGGAAAAGGTCAAGTGTTGGGAACATGCCTATTTTGAGAAGGAATTCTATTATGAACATAGGCCTATTTTTGGAGAAGGATCTGTCTCAGGGAAAGACCTATTTTTCGAGAGGAAGACCTAATTTTTGAGCACACACAAAAAGTGTCAAGAAAGAAGCAAGAAAAAAAAGAAGGAAAAACAACATGAAGGAGGAAAAGAAACGTGAAGCATAGGCAGAAAATCCTAAACATGATAGGGTTAGGGTTTTTGATAAGGATTGTAATGGCTATAATCCTGTAAAATAATATAAATAAGGGACTAGGAGGTCTAGGAGAGGGGGGTGTCGGTTAAGGATAAAAAGGTGTGTATGTGAGATAGAGAGATATCATATCATAACAGAGAGAGTTTGTTATCACGATTTTGTGGGATTATTGGTTGTAATAAGTTTGTAAAAGAGTCGAGTAAGGTAGACCTTGAGGGTTAGGTCACATTCTGAGGAGCCTGGTGTGATATAGTTCACCTCACAGAGGGGACTTACCCTCAATCTTGATTGTATTACTGAATATGTAATGCACACAACACAAGATATTGCAACAGATCAAATCAAAGAGAAGAGAAGCCAAATATTTGTGGACATATCCCTAGGGGGATAAACCACAATAAACCTTTTGTTATGTGTGATTGTTAATGAATTTTTACTTTCTATTAGTGATTATCTCATGAATGAATGGTTAAACTAGATATATTAGCATGCATGCATAGGGTTAAAGGTGAATAAATCATATAAATACTTGAATCGTTAAAAAGGATAATGCATAAAGAAGGAAGAACACAATCCCATATCCCTAGTCATTCCTAGACTACAAACACCTAAACATTGCAGTCACCCATAAAATCTATCTCATGTGAGACTACACTATGCACCCTGTGTGCAACGTTTCCTTCAAGTTTACCAGGAGGGACAATAGGTTTGAGGGTTTTGTTGGAAACTTGTCAAGATCCAAACCTGGGTCATCCCAAGAAGAAGTAAGAGAGAAATAACCAACAAATGGTTATGTTGTCAGCTGGAACTACACGGGATTAAGTGGATGAGATGTATGGAAGAAACATGCAGAGGATGAAAGTATAGAAGGGAATGTTCAGCCCATACAATAAAACGAAGGTAAAGATAGAAACATAGTTGAAAAGAAAGGAACTTGAGTTTGCGTAGAAGGACAACAAAAACACTATGTTAACACTGTGCAACTGTCTCAACAAATACGTGTTTAGCAACTTGCATGAAGTATTTTTATATGATTTCCACATTTTTTGGAAGAGTGGCTATTGAGGTTAAAGGAAAACCACCCTACAAATCAAATTAGATAGGTGGAGTGAAATCCTATGGATATCGTGCATTTACAACAATTTAATAACAAATTTACATGCACAATAGATTTCTGGTTAGACAGTCTTCTTGCATGGTTTATCACCAAATTTATAGTAGATACCACAAAATCTTACACCACATCAGAGAAGGATTTTCTAATAGGACCGAGAGGTAGGTACATCAGATTGTTCTATACTACAATCAATATTTTATTGTATGACAATGACGTGATTACCATTGAATCAAACAACTAAAATTCCTTGCATGCATGGGGGAAGTGGGGGAAGCACTCACAAGAGGTTGAGACATGGAGGAGGATATGGATAAGGGAAAGAAGAATGAGGCCATGGACCCAATCGTGATGGAAGAAGACCAGATAAAGTAGATAATTGAAAAATATGGAAATATGCACAGTGGAGTACCCTACCAATATAAAATGAATAACAAGAAGAGAGCCATAGTCGATAGAGAGGGCTTGGAAAGTGATGAAGAAGAGGTAGAGTATCTTCGGGGTGTGGATAAAATTTAGGAAATATTTCTCACAACATATGAAAGGAAAATAGGAGGTCCAAGGTTAGGAACAAAAGGCATAAATCCAATCCAGATCATCGTTA
>JZKD02S1401517.1:1265072-1311926 GCA_000966675.3 Picea glauca
TTTCCAACATTGATCCTGGATGGGCTGAGCAAGTTGATTGAGTCACTTATGTGGAATTGGGAAAAATCCCCAATTTTTGTTGTTAAAATTCTTAGAATTTTGAAGAAATTGGCCAAGTGGTGAAAATTTCGTAATTTAATACCTGTTCAGGTAAATTTCGACCTGGGATGGGTCAAATTTGAAGTGAAAGGAGTGCGCAGGTGATTTATTAAGTCCCCAAAAGAAGATAAATATCCTTGTGAGAAGGTGAACAAATGAGATCTATTTGGGAAAGCTCTAAATCCTTCACAACCGTCAGATCTGGAAAAGGAGCATGGTGGTTAACTCCTCAAGTCCTTTGAACTTCATTGCTTCGGCAATTTTTTAGTCCTTGAAAAAAAGGAGTCAAAATCCTCAAAGCTCTGAAGTCCGAGAGTGAATATACATCGTATATCATCGGGAGAAGGTGGGCCATTGGATCCCCGAGTGGTTTGAAAATTCGACATTAAGGGAGAATTTGGTTGTGGATCTACGGAGTGGACATTTCCCCGAAGTCCCAAAGTCCAGAGCCAATATGTACCATTCGCGATTGGGGGACACGTGTTCACATATAAGAGATTGTTTGGGAGTTTGTAATTTCAACATTCGATAGTTTAGTTGTGTTATGTTTGGAAGTTCCCCCAAGCCCAAAGTTCTGAATACCCAGAGTGTCGGAGTCCTAAAGCTCCAGAGAGAGTATGTTTGGTAGTTCTTCATTAGGGAGTTTTAAAGTGTTTTGGTGTGGAATATTTCGAGGCACGAAGATCCAAAGTGCCTAAGTAGTGAATCTTTGGAGAGACATGGTTCGAGAGTTCGTAAGTTCATCGTTTGAAATATTTTTTGTGTTATGTTGAGTTCACCAAAGGCCGAAGCTTCAGAGTGTTGAAGTAGTAAATCTCTTGAGAGAGATGATTTGGGAGTTCACTAGTTCGGTGTTCGGTTTTTTTGAAGTTTTCTGGTGTGAAATCCTCTGAATTCTGGAGTCCTAAAGTCAAAGAGCGTCAGAGTGACGTGGCCTACCGATGTCACCTAGGGTGACATGGACCCATATTATGTGTTCCATGTGTCATCCTGATTCATTCTTTTCACAAAATGTTTGTGCCAATTATAACTTGACAATGTCACCCGTCGATTGGGCCATGTGTCATCTCCATATTTTTTCCATGTAGAACCCCCTGGTGTGTAGTCGCTAAGACACTTCAAAAGTTCAAAAATTTGGCATTCGGGGGAAATTGGTCTATGTTTTTGTAATATCTTCTAAATACAAAGCTCTATATCTTGGGAGTGTTGGAGTAGTTTTCCAGTTCATCGTTCGGGGGACTTTGCGTATTGTGTGGTCAAAACCTCTAAAGCCCAAAGTTCCAAAGCACCAAAGTCCTGAAACTTCGAAGAAGCACTATTCATAGAGTTCGTTACTTCATCGTTCGGAGGGAATGAAGTGTGATGAGAAAGAAACCTCTAAATCCTAAAGTCTTAGAGCTTTGAATTCCCAAGTCTTTGTATAATTGCCTTTCAGCTAAGCGCTTGGTCATATCCCTTGTTCATATGACATTTTTGCTGAAGTAAAAGGGGCTAGTGCCTGAATTTTTTATTTTAAAGAAATAAAAGGGATTAGAGAAGAAACTCACAAATTTATGAATTGTACGGACCTACAAATAAGGGAAATTATAGAAACCTATAAACCTAAAAAGAGGATCCAAAATGAGTCCAAGAGCTAATCTGGATCTGAATAAGAAAAACAATTGTACATGGATTACCTCCCATGACGAAAAAATTTCAAATATTCATAACTTTCTGATCAAAACTTAGAATTGAGCATGGAAGTAGGAGTTGGAAAGATATTGAAAAGTAGAATATAAATACTCACTTAGAAAATTGACCTGCGTAGGAAATTTTTAGGAAAATCAGAAGAAATAATTATGATGTATTATGGAACCTTAATTGAGCATAAATTCTTGAATTTTTTAAAGCAATCAACCTAACAAAGTTTTGTTGGCTGCACATTTTGCAGAATTAACAACAACTAGATTAGATCACAATTAGCACAGAGTGCAGAATCATGGAAGTTACACAGGGGGCTTATAGCCAGGAAGATGAGATCAGAGGGATGGATGTCCATATGGTTAATGAAGGTACAAAATCAAATGGACATGGAGAAGGAAATGAAGAAAACATGAACTCGGTAGAGGCCATTAAAAATTTGCAAGAGGATGTCCAAAGTTGTAAATATGATAATGAAAGGCTTATGAAATCCAAGGAACAACAAGAGGACTTCAATATAAATTTAATTCAAAGCGCTGATAAAATAGAAAATAAGATGGGTAAGGAGAATGACTCAATAAAATCAGGAATTCATAGGTCTCATGATGAGAAAAGAAGAAGAAAAAGTGCTATCAAACATCACCATCTCTCCCCAAATAATTCCACTAGGAGAGCACATAGTAGCTCCGTTCCATCCCTTATCAGGAAACATAAGAAGAGATCTAGGGTGGATGAGATACAAGGAGAAATGAACAAAGTAAAAACTCCTATGTTTGAATGGGAGCACAAGAAGGATGAAGATGAATATGCATGGCTATTAGGCATGAGAAAGTATTTTCAATTACATAATTATTCTTCACATGAAGAAGGAAGAATTTTTATCTATCAGATCAAGGGAACGACATCCATGTGGTGGACTAACTTGTGTAGGTGCAACATATTAAATAGAAAAATGTTACTTGGAAGGAATTAAAGAAGTATTTTCAAAAGAAATACTTGACTAAGAGATATTATGACAAGAAAATGGAGTTATTTGAACTCAAGCTAGGGAGTATCACCATATATGAATATGAAAGAGGGTTTTTATAACTGCTAAAGTATGACTCCTTCATCAAGGACGAGACAGTTAATATTTAGAGGTATTTGAGTGGGTTGACATCCTTCATCAGTGACAAGATACAATATGATGATCCCAAAACTTTGGAGGAGACCATAATGTGAGCTAAGTGCTTATATGATCAACATAAAGGAAAACCAACTTTCTAAAATGATTTGGAAGACAGGAAGAAGTACAATATGGAACAGAGGAAGAAGGGGAATAAGCCACCATTCTTTAGAAATATTCCTCAGGGACAACCATATTCTAGAGAGCCCAGAACAATTGAGACAAGGGGGAAAAGTCCAAGGAAGCCACCTGTTCAATGTTGGGGTTGTAAGGGAGATCATAAGTATAGAGATTGTACTCAAAGAATTGAAAAAGTTAGAGTTGTTCACAATCTACCACAAGATGAAACAGTGGAGGAAATGGGCATGAATGTATGCAAGATCTTTGCATCCCTAGACCAAAATCAAGCTAAGTTTTAGTCACATATGATTGAAGTGGAAGGTATGATCAACAACCAAACCATTGAAATTTTAATTGTTTTAGGAGATAGTCATAGTTGTATAGATCTTAGGATGGTGGAAAGGTTTTATTTTCCAAGAAGCGAGAATGGATAATATTGGTTGGTGTAGTTGGATACCAGATCCAAAATAAAATTGAATGAGATGGTTAAGTCATCCCCAATGGACATGAATGAACTGAGCACCAGGGTAGATTTGAACATCTTGTCTTTAGGTTCCTATGATTGTCTAATTGGTATGGATTGGTTGGAACAACACCATGCTATACTAGATTGTTATAACAAAGAATTTACTTATCGTGATGAAGAAGGGAACCTAGGGACAATGCAGGGAATTCCCAGGTCCATAACTGTCAAATAAATTTCATCATTATAGCTAAGGAAATGTTACATAAAAGGGTGTCAAATATTTGCAGCTCATATGGAAGAAACACCTAAGGATAAGTGGTCAAATATATAATATTGTGTAGTCCTAAGGGATTTTGAGGATGTCTTTAAATAAATACTAGGACTACCCCCTAAAAGAGATATTGATTTCTCCATCAATATGATGCCTATATTAGCTCTAGTATCCAAGACCCCTTACAGGATGAGTACACCAGAATTAAAGGATTTGAAAATGCAACTTGAAGAGATTTTGAAGAAGGGGTATATACACAGAAGTGTGTCACCTTAGGGTGCTCTATTATTATTTGTGAAGAAGAAGGATATAACATTGAGACTTTGTATTTCCTTGAGGAAGTTGAACAAAGTAACTGTAAATAATAAGTGTTCTTTTCCAAGGGTTGATGACCCCTTTGATCAGTTGAAGAATGCAAAAATATTCTCCAAGATTGATCTCAGGTCAGGTTATTAGCAGGTAAGAATTAAATATGAAGACATCAACACGACTTCTTTCATAACAAGGTATGGTCATTATGAGTTCATAGTGTTTCCATTTGGGTTATGAAATGCACTGTCTGTCTTCATGTGTTTAATGAATGGTGTTTTCAGATAATACTTAGACAAGTTTTCCATTGTCTTTTTGGATGAAATTTTTATATATTCTGAGTCAGATGAAGAGGATGAGAAACACTTGAAGATGGAATTACAAGTATTAAGTGAGCATCAATTGTATGTCAAATTGAGCAAGTGAACATTTTATCAAAACCAAATTCATTATTTGGGGAATATAATATCAGTGGAAGGGATAGAAGTGTATGCTGAAAATATTGAGGCCATTAGAGGATGGTCAACACATAAGAATGTGACATAATTCATATCCTTTATTGGCATTGCAGGCTATGACAAGATATTTATTGCAATATTATCAAATATTTCACACCTGATCACTTACCTGCAAAAAGAGTGAAGTTTTGGACATTGGAGTGTGAAAAGAGTTTCCAAAACTTGAAGAAATTATTAACCAGTGCTCCAATACTAAGTATTGTTGATTCAAATGAAGAATTCATTGTATGCATAGATGCATGTAAAGAAGGACTTGGTGGAATCCTCAGTCAAAATGTGTATGTTGTATTTTATGAATCAAAGAAGTTGAAGGAGCATGAAAGGAATTATGCCACTCATGATTTGGAGTTGGCAACCATAGTGCATGCCTTGAAGAAGTGGAGGCACTACCTCATCCAAAAAAGGTTAGAGATGAGGAAAAACCATAATGGTCTGAAATATTTATTTGAACAACCAACTCTAAATGCCAAGTAGAGCATGTGGTTGGAATTTCTCAGTGAATATGACTTTGATATAAAGCATATCAAAGGGAAAGAGAACAAGGTGGTTGACAAAATCAACAGAAGAGTGCATGAGTTGCATGCTACAACCATTATCATGTACAAATCCTATTTGAAAGACATAATCTTAGAGGCTGCAAAATCATATTTTCAATACATGGAATTAATAGAAAAATTACAGCAAGGTATTTTGCAGAATAAAATTGAGGACTACAAACTGGGAAATGATGAAATTCTCATGTACAAAAGAAGAATTTATGTACCAAATTCCCAAGAATTGAAAAATATGATATTGAGATAAATTCATAACATACCTTATGTTGGACACCCATGGTATCAAAAAACTATTGCTGCTATCAAGAGCCAATATTATTGACCAGGCATGAAGAAAGAAGTTGTTGAGTACATTGCCAAATGTTTGGAGTGTCAAAAGGTCAAGGCTGAGCATAGACACCCAGCTGGGTTGTTGCAGCCATTACCCATCCCTGAGTGGAAATGGGAAGTGGTAATAATGGACTTCATCACCAAACTACCCAAAACAAGCAAGCAACATGATTCTATCATGGTAGTGGTGGACATGCTTACCAAAGCTACCCATTTCATTCTAGTGAAGTTCACTCACAAGGAAACTAATGTTGTTGATATTTATATGAGGGAAATTGCTCGATTTCATGGTATACCCAAGACAATTGTGTCTAACAGAGATCCAAATTTTACATCAAATTTCTGGAAAGGATTATTTAAAGGATTTGGAGAAAATTTGAATTTTATCACAACTTATCATCCAGAATCTAATGGGAAAGAAGAGAGGGTGAATCAAGTGATTGAGGATATGTTGAGGATGTGCGTGATGGATAAACCATCAAAATGGGAAGACTACCTACACTTGGTAGATTTTTCTTATAACAATGGGTACCAAGCATCTCTAAAGATGAGCCTATTTGAGGAACTTTATGGCAGAAGGTGCAACACACTTGTAAACTTGGACAACCCCATTGATAGAGCAATCGTTGGGAAAGATTTACTTAGGGAAATGGAAGAGAAGATGTAAAAAATAAAAAATAATTTAAAGGTTGCTCAAGAAATGAATAAAATCTATGCTGATAAGGGAAAAACTCACATGGAATTTAAAGTTGGTGACCATGTATTCTTGAAAGTAAAAGCCAAGAAAATTTCCCTGAAGTTGGGAAATTGTTCAAAGTTGGAAGCTTGTTATTGTGGGCCATTTGAAATCCTAGGGAGAATTGGGCATGTCGAATATATTCTTGCATTACTTGCATTAATGTCTATTCATAATGTATTCCATGTATCATTGCTCAAAAAATATATGTCTGATGCTAATCATGTTATTGATTGGAATGTGATTCAGGTGGAAAAATAAGGAAATTTTTAAGTGCATATGTTGTGCATACTAGACCGGAATATCAAACAGCTTTGGAATTGAGACATAGATCTAGTAAAGGTTCAATGGACCTAGTACGATGTTGTGGATGGAACTTGGGAGAATGAGGATGCTACGTGGGAAAAATAGCTACATCTTTTTGAAGATTTTTGAAAAAATTGGTGATATATATATATATATATATATATATATATATATATATATATATATATATATATATATATATATATATATATTGCACTAAGGAAAGTGCATAAATAAGGGGAGGGGAATGTAATACCCCAAGACTGAGCCCCAGTTGAAATTTTAAATATGTTTTATAGGCTGGTGATCCATGTGATTATAAGCCATAAGGATTATGTGATGAATAGGCTATAGAGCCTAGATTGTAAAGGCTAGTGAGCCTATTTTTGTATATGTAAACACTCATATCATTAATAAAATATATCGTTTCATGTATACCGACCACAACAAAAGAGTATGGGGGACTAAACTCCACTAGGAAGGGAAAGGAGGGGAGATAAGATCCTAGGAAAGGGGCTAAGATAGAGGGATTATTGCCAGAGGAATATTATAATATTATTCCTAAAGACTATCGTGAGGATAATTATTTTATCCTAAGATCTTATGGAAAAGAGAATGAATTACAAGTGGAGAGAACCAAGGTCCTTGAGAGCCATGTATCATAAAGGGTGCATGCAAAATAAAGGTGGTGGAAATTAGTCCATTTCCCACACACTCATCCATTAACGCATTGAGCCATTCATTCCATGATCTTGATCAGTATTATCTCTAGATATTGCACGCACTCCTGCAGCCATACCCCGTACTTTTCATGTTTCCAGTAGTGAACAATACCCTACTTGTGAGGAGTAGCACACCAGAACCTTCCTGCCACTAGCAGTGTATCTGTATATTACGCATAGGTTCATTTTGTTTTTACCTATACCTAGACTACACATGATTTATTCCATCACCTATTCCATAACCAAATTTTGTGTATGCTCTCGCCTGATCCTGCATCTAGTTGCCTTAAGCACTGGAATGAAGAAGTGGGTTATCAGGATCGTGGGATTGAAGAGGCTAGTTTTCAATCCCATGGGTTGAAGAGAAGGGTTGTAAGGTCCATGAGAAACTCTCTCCAGGTGAGAGAATTGTTGGGAAAGTGATTTACTAAGGGAAACCAACTGTAGCTACAATGCTTTGAGACTTCTCTTTTAGCCTGTTGTTGAAGCCCTGGAAGGGAAGTGAGGCAACCAAAGGACCGTAGACAAAATAAGGGGCACACTTCCTAGGGTGGGATGTGCATTTGGGGAATGAGAGGTTGTAGGCTATTAGTCTGATTTGGAACCTGGAAAAAAATCCTTCATGTTGTCTGTGTTTCCTCAACCTAGTTAAAAATCCCTTTACCCATGTGGAGTTTAGTCCCAGCTCAAGGGTGACCCACTATTGAGATTTATGAGAAGTGTGTTCTAAGTCTGGGAGGATCATGGAAGGTGTGCACACAGTTGGTGGTATTCTAACAAATATAAGTGTCAATTGTATGTTAATTTACATGTTGCGTATCTATACATGTGTTTATGCTTATGGGTTTTTCCTGTGTATGTTGCATGCATGTTTTTACTGTTATTTCCACATGAATTTGTTTATTGAAGAATATGTTTGTGTTATTTAATTTGTATATATATACAGATGAAATTATTGTTTTTATGGAATTGCATGGGCCGACCTAGGTCAGCAAGGGTGTGTTACAAAATATCATGGCTGCAGACAGTGAAATCAACATGACAAAAATAAAAAGTGACTGTGTGCAACTATGGATGATATGAAGAAAACATAGCGCACCATGGAAAAAGTCACAGTAGAAACGTATGGCCCACCAAAAGTTTATAGTGCATCATAAAATCAATCAATGGTCGAAAAATAAAAGACCAATTGTCAAGGTAAAAAGGCATGAATTGAGCATTTATGAAACTTAATGAAGTGTGCTTGACAAGATTTAAGGAATTTATGACCATCAAATAAGCGTCTTCGAGAATATTCAGGGAAATTATGACACCTCGTATATAACTAAAATGTGGGTTAAACGATACATATTATGAATTTAACCCACAAAGCTAAGGAACACAAACAAAGGTGGTGAATAGGTGAGTTTAGAGATCATAGCAGTCAAATTTTAACCAGAGAAGGAAGAGGTACCCACGATGGAACCTCCAAAGGTTGGAGCACCTGGGAAAATAACATGAAAAACATGTAGTATCCACAGGTCATCGTAGGAAACCACAGAGGAAAAACATGCATTTACACAATAGAGGGAAATTTTTATGTTGATGCAATTCCCTCGCCACAACATAAACAATTAAGTGCCACACTGGTAGAGAAATAAGACAAGCCCCGATGATGGTTGGGATGGAGATCGAATCACATGACAATGCATAGGGAAATGACCCATTAACAACAAACAACCCACAACAACCTTCTAGGGTTGAAGCATCCCACAAAAAAATTGGGGTTGACATTGAAAGGAAAAAATCTGATAGGCCAAGGTCACAACCTATAGTGGGGTCCATACAGTAAGAGGAAGTGCAGCTTGAAGATATCATGGGGAAACCAAATTCAATATGGGAAGAAAGAGATATAGAGACTGGGACATCTAGCATGCCAGGACATAGAAAGGGAAAATATCCCACCGCGTGGTCTCTGTGTAAGCAACCCGATGCCTCGATTGTTTTGTTGCGCATTCTAGATGGGATGCATGCCACACCAAGTTTACTAGGTTGCATGAAAAGGTTATGGTACATAGAACACAAAGTGTATGACACCATCAAGTTCCCATAATTTTTACAACAAATGTATATGGAGAGCCTGGGCATAGGGCCATTAGGAGATCTAATTTTGCAGCCATAACAATGGGTGACAGTATTGGAAAATAAAAGGATTCTTAATTTGTTGGAGATTCCTCACTTCAGAAGGGGGAAATACATGAACAAACGTGTCATGCAGTTACTGGCGGTCCTCAATGGAGTATTTTTATGGCTAGATGAACTAGTCTCCATCAATGTTGAACTAATTTCGTTCATCACAGGAATTCCATAAAATGGCGAGAAGCCCGTGCAGTACATGGATGATAAAACCAAGGAAAAGGAACTCATAGAAGAGATGAATAAAACCTATATGACATAAAGGGGCTCACATGGCATTTTTATAAAACAGATCAGTGATGCAACCACCATGATGAAAACAAAATTGATGGCATGAAAATTCCTTTAAAAATGTTGCAAGGAGGATGTCCTCGTAGGATTTGTCATAGTGACAACATAGTGCACAAATGACACCATGCTCAGCTAGGCCCCATACTTATTGAATCTATTCCTAGATGACTACAAGGATGCACAGGACTTGGTAACCTAATTCCACTACTCTTGGCTCATGATACTAATAGTGCTAATTGGATGGAAAGAACCTACCTACTAATATTTATATGATAGAGTAGGATGATGTCATTCAACATGGTACACATCGTTGGGAATCATGTATGATTCAAATTAGAGAAAGTGTCAATGAGAACACTTTTTCTTGGTATTTTAGGGATATGCAAAAGAATATATCCAATACCTAGAGAATAACTGTTGAGGTGGTCGCACAGTATAATGCAGTAGCATCGTTGGAAAGCGCACAGAGGTGGGACCACTCAACATGTGAGATTTCTTCTAGAACTTCAACATGGGCAGTTACAACCGATTTCAAAATCCACCTCCACTCAATGTCAGAATTCACCTTTGGAGGCATGCTTGAACTGGTGCTGAATTTTACCCTTTGAGGCAAGTTTTGAAATTGTAAACAGAGCAGGAGTTTCCACTTTGGCTCTAGAATGCAACTGAACTAAGATAGCGTAGGATGAATTTTAGAGTAGGAAGGCAGCCAAGGGAAACCCTAGAAATATTTTTGAGTTATGTAGAAGTGTGTACACCCAGTTAGAGAGAGCTGCAATACAAAGAGAAATTAGCTATAAGAGAGAACTGTGAGTTAGAAAGAGATCTCAGTTTTTTGAGCTACTGTAATTTTGAATGTATTATGTAACCATTGCGCACTTGTGAATATAACAGAAGGAAAATTGATCCAAATGTATTGTGTGTGAACTGTGTGTGTTTTCCTATCATTTTTGTTTTCATGAACAAGTAGATGGAACTGTGAGTTTTTCCAGTTTCAATTGTTTCTCTTCATTGGAAGCTCTACAAGGTCTGCATCGAGCTAGAGAGGAAAGTAAGGAAATCAAGAGGAATTTATCTGTGAGAAAATACCATGGATTTGAGTTATCAAAATTCCTCAGATGCAAGGAGTGCGTGGGAAATCGAAGTCTGAAATAGACAAATCTCAAGAGGAACAACACTTCAGAAACTGTTATTGAGATCCAGGAACTCATTCCCTGGAAGAAGCGAAGACCGAGTCTTTGAAGACTTAGAAAATCTTCTAAGTCTGAAGAAAGTAAAAGCTCAGGAGGAAGAACGCTGTCGAGCATTGGATCACGGTGGAGAATCCCACTGATCATCTTATTTGAGGTAGGAGCACGAGCTTTAACACTACGTAGATCCAGGATGAGAGATCACGAAGATTTGAATGGACGGTGGAGAGTCCTCAAGGAGAAACGTCGAAACCCCGTAAGTCATTGGATAAGGTGGAGTTGTAAGGAGGTTAGAAACGAGGGCTTCTTGATGTCCAAAGCTCAGGAGGAATAGTGACCATCGATCTCAGATAGATTTGGACCGTCAGTCCATTTCGTGAACTTGGGTATCACGAGCTAGGAGGAAAAGTTCTTTGCGCTTCAAAACCCTAATTCACAAGATCACAAAATATCAAGGTCGGTCCATTTCGTGAACTCAGGTATCGCGAGCTGGGAGGCAGAGTTCTTTGCGCTTCAAAACCCTAAGTCGCGAGATCGAAAAATAGCGAGGTCGGTCCATTTTGTGAACTTGGGTATCGTGAGATGGGAGGCGGAGTTTTATGTGCTTAAAAACCCTGAGTCACGAGATCATGAAATAGTGAGGTCAGTCCATTTCATGAACTGGGGTATCGCAAGCTGGGTGGTGGATTTATTTGCGCTTCAAAACCCTGAGTCATGAGATCACGATTCGAATTGAACCCTTGATCATAGGAAGATTTGGACCGTTGTCCCACATCGCGATCTCGAGTATCACAAGTTGGAAGGACATAGGTCCTTGTCCCCCAAATCCTGAATCGTGATTCACGAAAGGCAGGAAGGATAAGGGTGCGGTCACGACTCTTAGTTGTGTACTATGAGAGCTCACACTTGGTTCTTGGAAAAGTCAACTAAGCATTTGTGGGGGACCTGTGTGTTTGTTCGAAGGGTCCAGTTTGGAACCATAAGATCTATTTCAGCTCCAAAACCAAAAGATCCTGACCAGTAGGTCACACAACCCTTAGGAGGGATAGGGGGTCTAGAGCAGGTGGTATCAGAGCCTCAATTTTTTGTCTGTAGACTTTAGGTGAAGGAGGAAAAGAGGGAGATAGAGAACTTAGAGTTGTACTCTATGTGTGATAGATATTCAACATAATGCTACCAAGGAGACGAGAGACGCCTTTAGCCAACCATGCTATAGAGAGGGAGATGCGAGAGCTTCGCTCCCGATTGGAAACAATGGAAGAAGCATAGAGAAGAGCACCTGACGTTGGGAATGTCAGTGATGCAGAAAGTGAAGAGGTTGAGGTTGAAGAAACTGGAGGAGAGGATGTTGCAAAAGAACTTTTGTTGAGAGAAGTTGCCAGATTGGGAGGCAGAGCTAAGATAGAGGTCCCCATGTATGAGGGAAATCTAGATGCTGAAGAACAATTGGACTATGAAGATGTCGATGAGGAGAAGAAGGTGAAGCAAGAAGTCACCCGACTAAAAGGGCATGCAACACTGTGGTGGGATGAACTGCAGGCTGAGAGGAGAAGTAAAGTAAAATAGAGGATAAATAGTTGGGACAGGATGGTAGCCAAACTGAAGGATAAGTTCATACACAAAGACTACCAGATCAATTTGTTCAAGAAGCTACAAAAACTGAGACAAAAAGGGATGGCAGTCAAGGAGTACATCGAGGAGTTCTACCAGCTGAACATTAGAACTGGAAAAAGGGAGAGAGACAAAGAAAGAGTTGCCAGATATATAAATGGATTGAGATATGAAATCCAGAATGAACTTAGCATGATGTCAGTGAGGACTATGGAAGATGCTTATCAGTTTGTGCTGAAGGCAGAGGAGAAGCTAGCCAGAAAAAAGAACCAACGAGGAAGAGGTAAAGGCTCGATCCCAAGAAAAAGAAATTTATTTAACCATGACATAGCACATTAGTCTAAGGACGAGGCTGAGAAACCACACAATCACTCGGAATGAGGAGGAAGTTCATGAGGAAGATAGAATGGTGGAAGAAACTCTTCTAGAGGAAGAGGTCAAGGAGGAGTAAGGTGATATAACTATGGAAAGATAGGGCACATGTCTTGGGAATGTTCCGAGAAGAAGAAGGAAGGAGGAGAAACTCACATCTCAGAAGCACAACGAAGAGATGTTGAAGTAGAAGGAGCAGAGGATGGAGCATCCCTGATGTTGAAAAAATTTCTCTTAAAACTAGAGGTAGAAATTGAAAAGCCATTGCAGAGAAACAATATCTTCAGGACAGCTTGCAAGAATAAGGACAAAGTATGCAAGGTGATCATTGATAGTGGGAATACTGACAACCTAGTATACACAGAGATGGTGGAGAAATTGGAGTTGAATACAACTACACATCCAAGGCCATACAGAGTCTCATGGCTGCAAAAAGGACACTAGGTAATGATCACTAAACAATGCTTGGCTGAAATTGAAATAGGAGGATATAAATATGAAATCCCATGTGATCTAATCCCCATGGACGTATGCTAAATTTTGTTGGGAAGACCATGGTAGTTTGACAGAAATGTATTCATGATGGGAGGAAAAACACATATACATTGGAGAAGAATGGTATGACGCATATGTTGCTACCAATGGAGGAGAAGAGAGTGAAAGAGGAAGCCAACACAAGGATACTTCTCATGAGTGGGAAGGAACTCCTGAAAGAAATCAAGGAAGAACAGGATATGCAGTTCACTATGGTGAGGAAGCCTAGAGTCATCCTTACGAGTACGTCAATGGATGATTTTCCTGAAGAAGTTCAGTAGCTGCTGGATAATTTTGTTGATATACTGGTGGATGAGCTGCCAAACTCATTGCCTCCCATCAGGAGTATCAATCATCATATTGACTTGATACCAAGAGCAAGCCTGCAGAAAAAGGTAGCGTACAGATTAACACCTTGAGAAAATGAGGAGGTGAAGAACCAAGTCCAAGAATTGTTGGATAAGAATTTGGTCAGAGAAAGTTTGAGCCCATGCGCAGTACCAACTGTGTTAATCCCAAAGAAAGATGGAGGATGGAGAATGTGCACAAACTCAAGAGCCATCAACAAGATCACCATCAGGTACAAATTTCCTTTACCGAGAACGGATGACTTAATGGATTTCTTAAGTGGAGCAAATTTATTTTCCAAGATATATCTGAAAAGTGGATATCACCAGATTAGAATGAGAGACGGTGATGAATGGAAAACAACCTTTAAAATGAATGAAGTTCTATATGAGTGGTTAGTTATGCCATTTGGCTTAACGAATGCCCCAAGTACTTTTATGAGGTTGATGAACAAAATTCTAAAAGATTTCATTGGTAAGTTCGTGGCTCTATATCTAGACGATATACTGATTTTTAGCAAGACTAAAGAGGAGCATTTGAGGCACCTAATGCTAGTAATGAGGGGGATACAATAGGAGAAACTATTGTTCAACTTGAAGAAGTCCTACTTTATGAAGACATAACTCATTTATTTGGGTTTCTTGATCTCTTCGAATGAATTGGAGATGGATCCAAAGAAGGTGAAAGCGATCAGGGAGTGGTCGTCACCAAGAAGCATGTTCATGGTAAGGAGCTTCCATGGATTGGCAAGTTTCTATAGGAAGTTCATTAGAGACTTCAGTGGGATTTTTGCACCCATGATGGATACAGTAAAGAAGCGACACAAGTCTTTTAAATGGACAGAGGAGGTTGAAAAGATCTTCAATATATTAAAGGAGAAGATGACTAAATGATCAATTATGGTCTTGCCGAATTTTGAAAAGACGTTTCAGGTGAGATGTGATGCGAGACGAATTACGATAGGAGCATTTTTTAGTTAGGACAACAGACCTGTTGCCTATTTCAATGAGAAGCTGAATGAGACTATAAAGAAATGCTCCACCTATGAAAAGGAGTTTTATGCCATAATTCAAGCATTGAAGAAATGGAGGCATTATCTTGTCTCGCAAGAGTTTGCCTTGTACAACAATAACCAAGCTTTACAATTCATAACCCAACAAGAAAAAATGAATCAGAGGCATGCAAAATGGGTTGAATTTATGCAAAATTTTACTTTTGTCATAAAACATATTGTTGGGAATGCTAATAAGGTTGTTGATGCATTAATCATAAGATGTTTGATCATGTAAGAATTCCAGGTGAAGACCTTGAGGTTTGAACACCTCAAGGACATGTATCATGATGATGTAGATTTCAAGGAGGCATATGAGGTAGGTGCTAATCCTATGTTGAGAGATAGAAGTCACTGGACAAAATACATGATTCAGGAAGGACTTTTGTTTAGAGGACATCAGTTGTGCATAACAAAATGCTCAATAAGGGATAATCTTCTAAAGAAAAAACACAGTGGAGGATTGGTTGGACATTTCAGCCATGATAAAACGTTTTCATAGTTGAGCAACTCATACTATTGGCCAGGTATGATAACATAAGTGATAAATTTTGTGAACAAATGTAGAATCTGCCAGCATGCTAAGGGGAAAAGATAGAACACTGGGTTGTATCAACCATTGCTAATACCAGAGAGGCCTTGGGATGCAATAAGTATGGATTTTGTGTTGGCATTGCCAAGAACACAAAGAGGATTTGATTCCATATTTGTGGTGGTGGATAGATTTTCAAAGATAACACATTTCATCCCATGCCAGAAGACCAGTGATGCAATGAATGTTGCAAATCTGTTTTTCAAAAAAGTTGTGAGACTTCATGGCCTACCCCGGAGCATTGTCTCAGACAGAGACACAAAATTTGTTGGTCACTTTTGGAGGATGTTGTGGAAGAAGATGGGGAAATTTTTTTCCTTTAGCTCAGTTTATCACCCTCAAACAAATGGGTAGACTGAAGTGGTAAACAGAAGTTTGGGGAATTTATCAAGGAGTCTAGTTACTGAATATCATAACCAGTGGGATTAGATTCTGCCACAAGATGAATTTGCATACAATGACTCACCAAACAGGAGCACTAGAAGGATCCCATTCCAAATACTATATGGAATGCAATGCAGGGGAGTGTCTGAGTTGAGATACTTGGAACAGGGTGAGATCAGGAGCATTGGAGAAGAGGATTTTGGTGTGGAGATGGAGCGACTCCATAGCTAGATCAAAGGAGAGTTGGATAGATCTAATCATACATACAAGCACAGAGATGATCAACATCACAGGTGTTGGGCCTCAGAAATGTCACATTTATCTCCTCTTTTTCCTTCACTATTCCTTACATTTCATCGTCTCATTAACCTTCCATCATACCATTTCCATAATAATACTTGGGTTCTCCTTATTATTTTCCATTATATTCATTTCAGTATTATAAGTGAATTTGTGATTAAATATTAGAAAAATAACATATTTTCATTATATATCAAGGTTGGATGAGTTTGATGATGTGTGTAGGCATATGTGAATATTTTAACAAAGCCAAATATTACCACCAAGCCTCAAATTCGAATTTCATCTTCAAGCATATTCAAAGGAGAAGTTCATGTAAGATTTAGATGGCATATCTTATTTAAGATATGTGAGAGATTTGTGGAGGATTTGAAGGGATCATATCTTCTAATAATAGAAAAGTAGTTGAGAATGGTTGAGAGAATAGTGGATCTGTAATTATGACACTCTTCAAGACTCTCATGTATATAAGAGAGTGTTCTCTCTTCATGAGGGGGATCATGTTATTCATAGGGGAGATTAGCATGGAGAGCTAGAGATCATGTAATTCATAATTTAGTCTTGTAATGAGGAGAAGGGGATTCTTATCTTTTTTATTCTTTCATGCTTTGTCATTTGACTCTTGTAATATAATTTGAGATTGATGTATTGTGTGAGCTGACATATGTCTTTTGCTATTCAACTCTTCACATGTTGTATTGCTTTCCTAGATTAATTTATTGCTTCCATAGTTAGTCTTTCAATGTTTTCCTAGATTAATTTCATTTCAGCAATTTACATTAGATTAGTTCTACTTCAGTCTTGGATATATAGTGTGTGTGCTTCGTAAGCCTACAAACCTCGGATTGACAAATTAAATAGTTGGGAAAATACTACAACGAAATTAAACAACAATATTTCCGCTTAACATTTTGGCGTCATTGTCGGGGAAGAACAATGGATTGAAGTTTAGTTTGATTTTCTTGCAAGCGTAACTAGAGTGTGAATTTCAATTTCAGAAAGTGTGCTTGATTTTTGCAACTGTGAAGAGGTTTTCATGTGTTTCAACAAGTATGATTTTCAGTTTTTTTATTTATTTTTTATTTGGCTGCTGTAAGAACCCCTTTTGCAATATGATTTAACCATGAGTGTCAGCTTGGAACAACTCACTCAGATCTTGGCAAAAACTAGGATTTCTTCTTCTCAAGAAGAGGAGATATTGACAGCAGCCACGAGCTTAAATGCTCCTCTAGAAACAAATGGGGAATCAACATCTGAGGAACTTGAGGAGGAAAATGAGGAGTTGCAGCAAGATCCGAGTGAGGAAAAACGTGCCTATGAAAGCATTATCGAGCAATGGTTCCGGGTAAGTACTCGATTTGCTCCATTTTTTTATTTTTATTTAGAAATTTTTCAGTCACAACAACTAGATTCATTCGCTCTTGAATATTTCAATTATACATTTGAAAAATTACCATTGAACATATTGCTATTACTTTTGCGTTCTTGGATCTACTGGAAATTTGACTACACATAACTAATTTCTAATTCCATTTAGCATAGAGTAGGTAGGTTTTAATTTTTAGTTTTTCTTTTACCTAGAATAAGTATGCTCTCCTCCGCGCTTTGTGCGATCACGAGGATCAAAAAATAGGAATGATTTTGATTTCAGGCATGAATGTTTTTGCGTCCATCCTTTGACCTGCAAATAAACACAATAAATAAAAAATTGTAAATGAATAAAACACAGCGAAAATTTTACATCTTGTTACAACATGCTGAAATAGTAAATTTTTTCTATGATGAAACAATGAAATTTTTACATGCTGAGACAGTCGTTGTTACAAAAAAAAATTACGTGCTGATACAACAAGTTGTTACAGCAAAAAAATTTCAAGTTGTTACAACGAAATTTTTCATGCTGATACAATGAATTTTATATGCTAAAATAGTGACGCTTTTTGCTGTAATAGTGATCAAACAGTATCATGCTTGCACTCTTCTCATTTTTATCTTCCAATCTGGTCCATTTTTTTTTTCTTTGATGCCATTTGGCCCTATACTCTGCAACCTGCCAATAATCAAATCATCAAAAGATAAAGCTCTTGTTTACAAACCCAACCAAATAAAAACTAATAAACATTGATTAAGAATGTCAAAGAATCAATTAAAATTGTGAATCCCGATCATAGTCTCAGCTAAAAACAAATCTCGGTGATATTATTCTACAACAACTTGCACTACAACATCCACCCTCCACCTCTTCCATGGTCCATATCCGTAAGATTCATGCATGCACAACTGGACTAACAGTTTTAATTGGTTGTTACATAACTATTTATTGAACATACACTGTGGAGGGAATCACATCTGATAAAATGTTTTGAGTGCATATATTTTGGGGAAGATTGAACTCAACCATTTTCCTTGTCTGTCGGAGAATGAAGTTCAATGGGTATGTTTGTTGTAACTTCACCTAACATTTTGGCCTTGTCATGATTATTCTATGATAAATTTTCAATTAATCTATTCCAAAAGTGTGTCTCCAACTGGATTTATGGGTTTAGTTGAATATTCTTAGGTTGAATTTATTTTTGTTATGATCTCTAAGATCCACATAATCATTTTTTGGCCATTTGCAGTCCCGAAAATCAAGTGATGAGGTTTTCCAAGTTAAAGCAATCGATTAATCTTCTCAGCTGGATATTTTTCCAGCAAGAAGCCAATTGTTCCATCTAGATATAAACCACCTCCAAAATAAAAGATTGATCTTCTCTTTCGAATACTGAGAAAGTAACGACAGACAATTCCAACGCTCAAATTGAAACTGTATGTCACTTGACATCTATTTGCAGACAGTCATTTTCGGGTGCAATTTTGGAGCAAACCATGACAAATTTCAAAAATCCGGCACACGGTTTTTGTGCAGAATGGTCTTATTTAGTTGAATCCCAAGAGGTTTTTAAAAATTTATGCTTGGTTTGAGTGAAGTTTTTGTTTTTTCTGAATGGGACATGAAAAAGCTCAATTTTGGGATGGTCGGTTTTTACATAGTCAAACTCTTGCTCAGTTGGAAGGAGCCTGATTTGCAGATTTGTTGAAATTAATTATGGTTGGAGGTTTGAGCTGTGACAGAATGGAACAACCAAGGAGGGTCGAAACAATAAAATTTTCATGATATATTTATGTTCTTCGAATTTCTGATTGACGTATTTTTGCAGGAAGTGTATTACAATATTCAGTATTGACTTTTGCATTTTCTTACAGGTTGATATTTGTCACAGAGACTTGTATGTTATGAAGGTTCAACATATTTGATGATGTATAGTCACTTTGGAAGAATCGTTGACGAAACTAACAAGTGCAGACAACAGGTATAAATTCATTTATTTTCTATTTGAATTTGTTCGCATTTGTACTTAATCTTGAATTTTACATTTTACATTTCTCTCACAAGTTTCATTGTAGGATTAGTTTTAAGATTGATTGCAGGAACAAGATGCTCGTATTCCATGCTGAAGTGATTTTCATGAATCAGAAAATCTTTCAGAAAACATGCTTTGATAAACAATTTGAAGGAGTTGATCTTCATAATGATGTTGTTACACAGCGACCATGTTGATACACAACAATATTTTTTCCGTTACATAGAAACATTTCGTTGATACACACCAACATTTTGTTGTTACACAAAAACATTTTTTTGTACATATTGATGTTTGTTGTTACACAGCGACCATGCTGATGCACTATTATTTCCGCATTTTTCCAAATTTCATGTTGTGACACTATCCCATTTCTCCTTCAAAGTTGATTAGTCATCCTGTTGTCTAATCCATCTTCCATTGCTTACTTTCATGACTTCACACATGCCTATTTTTTTGAGTTGCATACATTCCTTTATCTTTTTTTCTTTTTCCTTTCTAGTTTTCCTTCTAAATAAAACAAGCCCCTTTCCATGATTACATTTCCTTTCCATAAACTCTATTGCTATTAAGATCTTTACATCTATAGTCCTACCAATCTTTTTATAAACTCATGTTGACTGATGTGGGTTTCCTTAAGGCCCACCTTTCAACAGTATTGCCCCATCGACATTGACAGATTATCTAGGATATAGACTAGAGTTCATTTTGAGCACCTAGAGGCTTGCATGCCTTAATGGCAAGTTCTCTCACTGACGATCATGGGAATACATCAATGTCCCTTGATCATCAGATATTTCAAGTGGCTCGACATCAACCCATCTTTTCGCACTTTGCAAGATGTACTCGGGTACCTTGACACTCATTGTCATCACTAGTGAGTTTGTCTCGCATTGGTTAAAGACATTCATCAATGGTCGGTACCCAATGTAGAATCTACTAGCATGCTAAGGGGAAAAGACAGAACACTGGGTTGTATCAACCATTTCCAATACCAGAGAGGCCTTGGGATGCAATAAGTATGGATTTTGTGTTGGAATTGCCAAGAACAGAAAGATGATTTGATTCCATATTTGTGGTGGTGGATAGATTTTCAAAGATAACACATTTCATCCCATGCCAAAAGACCAGTGACACAATGAATGTTGCAAATATGTTTTTCAAAGAAGTTGTGAGACTTCACGGCCTACCCAGGAGCATTGTCTCAGACAGAGACACCAAATTTGTTGGTCACTTTTGGAGGATGTTGTGGAAGAAGATGGGGAAAAATTTGTCCTTTAGCTCAGCTTATCACCCTCAAACAGATGGGCAGACTGAAGTGGTAAATAGAAGTTTGGGGAATTTATTAAGGAGTCTAGTTACTGAACATCATAAACAGTGGGATCAGATTCTACCACAAGTAGAATTTGCATACAATGTCGCACCAAACAGGAGCACTGGAAGGAGCCCATTCCAAATACTATATGGAATGCAACCCAGGGGAGTGTCTGAGTTGAGATACTTGGAATAGGGTGAGATCAGGAACGGTGGAGCAGAGGATTTTGCTACAGAGATGGAGTGACTCCATAGCTAGATCAAAGGAGAGTTGGAGATCTCTAGTTAGACATACAAGCACAAAGCTGATCAACATCGTAGGTGTTGGGCCTCAGAAATGTCACATTTATATCCTCTTTTTCCTTCACTATTCCTTACATTTCATCGTCTCATTAACCTTCGATCATACCATTTCCATAATAATACTTGGGTTTCTCCTTATTATTTTCCATTGTATTCATTTTAGTATTATAAGTGAATTTGTGATTAAATATTAGAAAAATAACATATTTTCATTATATATCAGGGTTGGATGAGTTTGATGATGTGTGTAGGCATATGTGAAGATTTTAACAAAGCCAAATATTACCACCTAGCCTCAAATTCGAATTTCATCTTCAAGCATATTCAAAGGAGAAGATCATGGAAGATTTAGATGTCATATCTTATTTAAGATATGTGAGAGATGTGTGGAGGATTTGAAGGGATCATATCTTCTAGTAATAGGAAAGTAGTTGAGAATGGTTGAGAGAATAGTGGATCTGTAATTATGACACTCTTCAATATTCTCATGTATATAAGAGAGTGTTCTCTCTTCATGAGGGGGATCATGTTGATCATAGGGGAGATTAGCATGGAGAGTTAGAGATCATGTAATTCATAATTTAGTCTTGTAATGAGGAGAAGGTGATTCTTAGCTTTGTTATTGTTTCATGCTTTGTCATTTGACTCTTGTAATATAATTTGAGATTGATGTATTGTTTGAGCTCACATATGTCTTTTGCTATTCAACTCTTCACATGTTGGATTGCTTTCCTAGATTAATTTACTGCTTCCATAGTTAGTCTTTCAATGTTTTCCTAGATTAATTTCATTTCAGCAATTTAGATTAGATTAGTTCTACTTCATTCTTGCATATATAGTGTGTGTTCTTCGTAAGCCTACGAACCTCGGATTGACAAATTAAATAGTTGGGAAAATACTACAACGAAATTAAATGACAATATTTTCTCTTAACATTTTGGCATCGTTATCAAGGAAGCACGATGGATTGAAGTTTAGTTTGATTTTCTTGCAAGGGTAACTAGAGTGTGAATTTCAATTTCAGAAAGTGTGCTTGATTTTTGCAACTGTGAAGAGGTTTTCATGTGTTTCAACAAGTATGATTTTCAGTTTATTTATTTATTTTTTATTTGGGTGCCGTAAGAACCCCTTTTGCAATATGATTTAACCATGAGTGTCATTTTGGAACAACTCGCTCAGATCTTGGCGAAAACTAGGATTTCTTCTTCTCAGGAAGATGAGATCTTGACAGCAGCCACGAGCTTAAATGCTCCTCTAGAAACAAATGAGGAATCAACATCTGAGGAACTTGAGGAGGACAATGAGGAGATGTAGAAATATCCGAGTGAGGAAAAGTGTGCCTATGAAAGCATTATCGAGCAATGGTTCCAGGTAAGTACTCGATTAGCTCCATTTTTTTATTTTTATTTATAAATTTTTCAGTCACAACAACTAGATTCATTCACTCTTGAATATATCTTTTATTCATTTGAAAAATTACCATTGAACATATTGCTATTACTGTTGTGTTCTTGGCTCCACTAGAAATTTTCCTACACATAACTAATTTCTAATTCCATTTAGCATAGAGTAGGTAGGTTTTAATTTTCAGTTTTTCTTTTACCTAGAATAACTATGCTCTCCTCCGCGCTTCGTGCGATCGCGAGGATCATAAAATAGGAATGATTTTGATTTCAGGAATGAAGGTTTTTGTGCCCATCCTTTGACCAACAAATAAACACAATAAAAAAAAAATTGTAAATGAATAAAACACAACGAAAATTTTACATCTTGTTACAGCATGCTGAAACGGTAAAATTTTTCTATGCTGAAACAATGAAATTTTTACATGCCGAGACAGTCGTTGTTACAACAAAATTTTACATGCTGATACAACCAGTTGTTACAGCAAAAAAATTTCATGTTGTTACAACGAAATTTTTCATGCTGATATAGTGAATTTTATATGCTGAAATAGTGACGCTTTTTGCTGTAACAATGATCAAACAATATCATGCTAGTGCTCTTCTCATTTTTAGCTTCCAATCTGGTCCATTTTTTTTTTCTTTGATGCCATTCGGCCCTACATGCTGCAACCTGCCAATAATCAAATCATCGAAATCTAATGCTCTTGTTTACAAACCCAACCAAATAAAAACTGATAAAAATTGATTAAGAATGTCAAAGAATCAATTAAAATTGTGAATCTCGATCATAGTCTCAACTAAAAACAAATCTCGGTGATATTATTCTACAACAACTTGCACTGAAACATCTGCCCTCCACCTCTTCCACAGTCCATATCCCTAAGATTCATGCATGCACGACTGGACTAACCGTTTTAATTGGTTGTTACATAACCATTTATTGAACATACACTGTGGAGGGAATCACATCTGATAAAATGTTTTGACTACATATATTTCGGGGAAGATTGAACTCAACCATTTTCCTTGTCTGTCAGAGAATGCAGTTCATTGGGTATGTTTGTTGTAACTTCACCTAACATTTTGGCCTCACCTTGATTATTCTACGATAAATTTTCAATTGATCTATTCCAAAAGTGTGTCTCCAACTGGATTTATGGGTTTAGTTGAATATTCTTAGGTTCAATTCATTTTTTTTATGATCTCTAAGATCCATATAATATTGTTTTGGCCATTTGTAGTCCTGAAAATCAAGTGATGAGGTTTTCCAAGTTAAAGAAATCAATTAATCTGCTCAGCTGGATATTTTTCCAGCAAGAAGCCAATTGTTCCATCTAGATATAAACCACATCCAAAATCTAAGATTGATCTTCTCTTTCGAATAGTGAGAAAGTAACGACAAACAATTCTAACGCTCAAATTGAAATTGTCTGTCACTTGACGTCTATTTGCAGACAATCATTTTCGGTTACAATTTTGGAGCAAACCATGACAAATTTAAAAAATCTGGCACATGGGTTTTGTGTAGAATGATCTTATTTAGTTGAATCCCAAGCGGTTTTTAAAAATTTGTGCTTGGTATGAGAGAAGTTTTTATTTTTCTGAATGGGACATGAAAAAGCTCAATTTTGGGATGGCCGGTTTTTACACAGTCAAACTCTTGCTCAGTTGGAAGGAGCCTGATTTGCAGATTTGGTGAAATTAATTACGATTGGAGGCTTGAGCTGTGATAGAATGGAACAATCAAGGAGGGCTGAAACAATAAAATTTTCATGATATATTTATGCTCTTGGAATTTCTGATTGACGTATTTTTGCAGACGGTGTATTACTGTATTCAGGATTGACTTTTGTGTTTTCTTATAGGTTGATATTTGTCACAGAGAATTGTATGTTCTGAAGGTTCAACATATTTGATGATGTATAGGCACTTTGGCAGAATCAATGATGAAACTAACAAGTGCAGACAACAGGTATAACTTCATTTATTTTCTATTTGAATTTGTTTGCATTTGTACTTAATCTTGCATTTTACATTTTACATTGCTCTCACAAGTTTCATTGTAGGATTAGTTTTAAGATTGATTGCAGGAAAAAGACGCTCGTATTCCATGCTGAAGTGATTATCATGAATCAGAAAATCTTTCAGAAAACATGTTTTGATAAATAGTTTGAAGGAGTTGATCTTCATAATGATGTTGTTACACAACAACCATGCTGATACACAACAATATTTTTGCAGTTAAATAGAAACATTTTTTTGATACACACCAACATTTTTTTGTTACACAGAAATGTTTTTTTGTACATATTGATGTTTGTTGTTACACAGCGACCATGCTGATACACTATTATTTCCGTATTTTTCCAAATTTCATGCTGTGACACTATCCCATTTCTCCTTCAAAGTTGATTAGTCATCCTGGTGTTGAAGCCATCTTCCATTGCCTTAACTTTCATGACTTTACACACACCTATTTTTTTGAGTTGCATACATTCCTTTATCTTTTTTTCTTTTTCCTTTCTAGTTTTCCTTCTAAATAAAACAAGCCCCTTTCGATGATTACATTTCCTTTCCATAAACCTTGTAGCTACTAAGATCTTTACATCTATAGTCCTACCAATCTTTTTATAAACTCACATTGACTGATGTGGGGTTCCTTAAGTACCACATTTCAACAGTCTTGCCCCATTGACCTCGAAACATTACCTGGGATATAGACTAAAGTTCATTTTGAGTACCTAGAGGCTTGCATGCCTTAATGGAAAGTTCTCTCACTGATGATCATGGGAATACATCAGTGTCCCTTGATCATCAGATCTTTCAAGTGGCTCGACATCATCCCATCTATTTGCACTTCGCAAGATGTACTCGGATTCCTTGACACTCATTGTCATCACTAGTGAGTTTGTCTCGCATTGGTTAATGACATGCATCAATGGATGGTAATCCAATGATTTTTCTTCATGCTCAACATCAACACATTCATTCACATGATGAGAATTGTACCATCGGTTTTGTAGTAGGCGAAGACTATACACTTTTTCATTATCCCCTAAATAGTTGCAATAGTTTGATTTCAGATCTATGAGAGTATCACAGTTCCATATTCTTTTCCTTCCATGAACTACACTAAGTTGCATGTGGGCATGCAACTGATTCAGTTTGGGGGGGGGGGGAACTCTTTCACCACATATTCATTACCATTATTCCATTTTACCATATCATCATTCCATTTATGATCCACTAACTTTACTTTTCCAATGAAAACTTTGTTGCATTTTGATTGATACATATATTGGAATGATTCATAAAGATAAATAAAAGGCTTTCTTATACACAGTGATGCTTTCTTATGCACATTGATAGCTTATTATTTCAAGTGAGTATATGGATAAATTATTGCAGCAAGAAAATAAATAAGTGAAATGAATGTTTTTAACACAAGAACCAACATCTTTTGTATTCATGGTTGTCACATAAGAACCAACCATAAGAAAATTTCACATGTTCTTACACATATTTCACATGTTGTTAAAAATGTATTTTACATGTTGCTACTCCTGTATTTCAAATCCTGGAAATATTCATTGTTAAAAGGACTTCATCAATCAAATCCATAGTTTAAATGCCAAAAGTTATTAAGAATATCCATGCATGGTTGCACAGGACATGCAACAAGTTGAGTTGGGGGGCATGTTGGGCCTTAGAAATGTCACATTTATATCCTCTTTTTCCTGCAATATTCCTTACATTTCATCGTCCCATTAACCTTCCATCATACCATTTCCATAATAATACTTTGGTTTCTCCTTATTATTTTCCATTGTATTCATTTCAGTATTATAAGTGAATTTGTGATTAAATATTAGAAAAATAACATATTTTCATTATATAACAAGGTTGGATGAGTTTGATGATGTGTGTAGGCATATGTGAAGATTTTAACAAAGTCAAATATTACCACCTAGCCTCAAATTCGAATTTTATCTTCAATCATATTCAAAGGAGAAGATCATGGAAGATTTCGATGGCATATCTTATTTAAGATATGTGAGACATGTGTGGAGGATTTGAAGGGATCATATCTTCTAATAATAGGAAAGTAGTTGAGACTGTTTGAGAGAATAGTGGATCTATAATTATGACACTCTTCAATACTCTCATGTATATAAGAGAGTGTTCTCTCTTCATGAGGGGGATCATGTTATACATAGGGGAGAGTAGCATGGAGAGATAGAGATCATGTAATTCATAATTTAGTCTTGTAATGAGGAGAGGGGGATTCTTATCTTTGTTATTCTTTCATGCTTTGTCCTTTGAGTCCTGTAATATAATTTGAGATTGATGTATTGTGTGAGCTCACATATGTATTTTTCTATTCAAATCTTCACATGTTGTATTGCTTTCCTAGATTAATTTACTTCTTCCATAGTTAGTCTTTCAATGCTTTCCTAGATTAATTTCATTTCAACAATTTAGAATAGATTAGTTCTACTTCAGTCTTGCATATATAGTGTGTGTTCTTCGTAAGACTACGAACCTCGGATTGACAAATTAAATAGTTGGTCAAATACTACAATGGAATTAAATGACAATATTTCCGCCTAACAGTAGGGAACTTCAATTTGAAGTGGGAGATCAGGTTTTAGCACATCTCAGTAAGGAAAGATTCCCTATGGGGAACATACAACAAGTTGAAGATGAAAAAGATAGGACCCTATAAGATATTGAGGAAGTTTGATGTAAACACCTATGAGATTGAGCTACTAGATGGTGTGGGAATTTTTCCCATATTCAATGTTTCAGACTTGTATCTGTACAATAAAGATGACACAGAAGGGTCAAAATCTCAAGGAAAATTTCAATGGGAGAAACAAATGCCTGTGGCAGAGAGGCTACAGATGGAGAAAATTCTAGATCAAAGGATTGGCAAGAAGACTAGGAGGAAGACTTATTTTGAATATCTGGTCAAATGGAAGGGATACCCAATAGAAGATGCCAGTTAGAAAAACAAAGCTGCTATCTAGAAGCAGGAAAATTCAATAGAGGAGCTCATGGACAAGAGTCCATGAATTTTTGTCAAGGGGAGTATGATGTAGGAGAATTATTGGCAAGCACAAAGAGGTGCGACCACTCAACATGTGAGAGTTCTTCCAGAACTTCAACATGGGAAATTACAACCGATTTCAGAATCTGCCTCCACTCAGTGTCGGAATTCACCTTTGGAGGCACGCTTGAACCGATGCCAAATTTTACCCTTTGAGGCAAGTTTTGAAATTGTAAACAGAGTAGGAGTTTCCACTTCATATCTGGAATGCAACTGAACTAAGATAGTATAGGATGAATTTTAGAGTAGGAAAGTAGCCAAGGGAAACCCTAGAAACATTTTTGAGTTATGTAGAAGTTTGTACACCCAGTTAGAGAGAGCTGCAATATAGAGAGAAATTAGTTGTAAGAGATAACTGCGAGTTAACAAGAGATCTTAGTTTTTTGAGCTACTGTAATTTTGAATGTATTATGTAGCTATTGGGCACTTGTGAATATAATAGAAGGAAAATCAATCCAAATGTATGGTTTGTGGACTATGTGTGTTTTCCTGTCATTTATGTTTTCATGAACAAGTGGATGGAACTGTGAGTTTTTCCAGTTTCAATTGTTTCTCTTCATTGGAATCTCTACAAGGTGTGCATTGTGCCAGAGAGGAACGTAAGGAAATCAGGAGGAATTTCTCTGCGAGAAAATACCATGGATCTGAGTTATCAAAATCCCTCAGATGCAAGGAGTGCATGGGAAATTGAAGTCTGAACTAGAAAAATCTCAGGAGGAACAACACTTCGGAAAGTGTTATCGAGATCCAGGAACTCATTCCTTGGAATAAGAGAAGACCGAGTCTTCAAAGACTTAGAAAATCTTCTAACTCTGAAGAGAGTAAAATCTTAGGAGGAAGAATGCCATTGAGCATTGGATCGTGGTGGAGAATCTCGCGGATCGTCCGATTTGAGGTAGGAGCACAGGATTTAACACTGCATAGATCCAAGAGGAGAGATTGTGAAGATCTGAATGGATGATGGAGAGTCCTAGAGGAGAAACGTCGAAACCCCGCAATTTATTGGATAAGGTGGAGTTGCAAGGAGGTTAGTGGCGAGGTCTTCTTGAAGTCCAAAGCTTAAGAGGAATAGTGACCATCGATCTCAGATAGATCTGGACCGTCAGTCAATTTTGCAAAATTCGGTATCATGAGATGGGAGGTGGAGTTCTTTGCGCTTCAAAACCACGAGTCGCAAGATCACGAAAAAGTAAGGTCGGTCCATTTCGTGAACTCCGGTATCACAAGCTAGGAGGCAGAGTTATTTTCACTTCAAAACCTTGAGTCACAAGATCACGAAATAGCGAGATCGATCCATTTCATGAACTCAGGTATCGTGAGCTCAGAGGTAGATTTCTTTGCGTTTCAAAACCCATAGTTGCGAGTTCACAAAATAGCGAGCGAGGTCGGTCCATTTCACTAACTTGGGTATCGTGAGTTGGGAGGCAGAGTTCTTTGCACTTCAAAACCCCAGGTTGCGAGATCACGATTTGACCTGAACCATCGATCATAGGAAGATCTGGACCATTGGCCCACATCGCAATCTTGGGTATCGCAAGTTGGAAGGACAGACGTCCCTGTCCCCCAAATTCCAAATCGTGATTCATGAAAGGTAGGAAGGATAAGGGTGTAGTCATGACTCTTGGTCATGTACTGTGGGAGCTCATGTTTGCTGCTTGGAAAATTCAACTGATCATTTGTGAGGGACCTGTGTGTTCATTCAAAGGGTTCCAGTTTGGAACCAGAAGAGATATTTCAGCTCCGAAACCAGAAGATCCTAACTAGGAGGTCATGCAACCCTTAATAGGGATAGGGGGTTTGCATCACAGTACTAGGGGATAGCCAACTTTAAGGCTATGCGAGATAATATGTGGATCCAGGCGTGCATGGATCCAAAAAAAGAATGGCTACAATTTTGATTCTGAATAAATGCATAGGAGGTTGATTTGGAAATAAAAGACTGGCAGGATGACTAGAAGATCCCAGTCATCACTAAGGACATGCCCAAAGGGAAATAATCGAAAGAAAGTCCATCCAAGACATCTACAGGGGGATGTTCCATGACCAAGAAACCAACACAGTAGATGAAGAGTGGTCCAAAGACAACACAATAGAAGAAGGGAAACGCCACAAAGAAGGACAATTCCCCTACGCAGGAGGAATAAGGAAGGGTGGACATAATGGCATAGGGAACACCATTGACAACTACTTCGCAAGAGACAGGGCCACCCAGATGACCGATCATACATATAGGTGGGTCATGCAAGAAGGCCAAGGCCCACAAACAAATCCTGGAATACATAATCAATGATGATGATGTTGATCTAATCAGAGAGAGGGTACATGATCGTGCAGTGGAAGAGTACGAGGAGGTTGAGAATCAAAGAGGAAATATAAGGAATGAATTGGATGACATTAAGCAGGTTCTAGAATGGATACGAGAAACCCAACTACAAGAGAGGGGAGTAGAATCGATCCCTCGATCGACAAAAGTAGAGGAAAAAACCATACAAAACAAGGAAGACACAGTCCAACTCATAGTGCAAGCAAGTTCTAGCTTCCAGATAACAATAGATATACTGCAAGTTGAGGAGGCCATAGCACATATGCCACTTAAACACCTGACGCAGGTATAGTTGGTATTGGCTAAAATACCAACAAATGAACTATACAAGCTACAATTCAGTGTCACACTGGAAGTACAATCATGGGACAGAGCATATAGGATAGAATTGCAAGTCACCAGAGATGGCAAGGATGTACTAGAAATTGTGGTAGAGCAGGTTCAGTTGGAGACATAGGAGGAGAAGAAGTGTGCAGATAAATTGGAGAAAAAGTTGAAGGAAGTCTTCAAAAAAAATCCAGATAGGGAACATGCAATTGTGAGAAGTGTTGAAGAATAGATTCAAATCATCATGCAGACGCTTAAATATTATAAGAAGAAGATCAAGGAATTCTAGGAAAAATTAACACCAACCACTCCTCTTGAAGTTACAGCTGAAAGGGAACAACAGGCATCCCTGCAAATAAAAATGATGGACAGAGAAGAAAAAAAGGTCACATAAATTTTTGACAAGACCATGCAACTATGGATGACGTGGGAAGAACATGACAAGATCTAACAACTCAACTAGCAAGAGGAGAAAATCAGCATTGCAATGCAAGAGCTAAATCAGTGACAAAAGGCCATGAGCATTACAAAACGATTGAAAGGCATGCAGGAGATGAATACCCTACAGACACAATTGAAGACTGTGAATAATAACAAGAAGACAAGGCAAGCCTAGTTAGAACCCCTCCAGCAGCAAGAAACAAAAATAATTGTTGAACTAGAGGAGGTGAAGACAAGGATGTCTTAGGATCATGCCAAGACTGCAGAATCTCTAAAGGAACACATCACAACGCAGAGGGTAGAGAAGCTCACAGAGAAAGCTACGCAAGAGAGATCCAAATGGGAATAATTAGAAGGAAAGTTTCATAGCCTAGCAAATGTTGTACATGGAGCGTGCACCACCTGAGTGGCTCAGGACGAGCCACATGTTAGTGTTGTGGGCTTGTTGGGAACAATCCTATTTTGAGAAGGAATTCTATTTTGGGTGCAAGCCTATTTTTGGAGAAGGATTTATTTTTGGGAAAGACCTATTTTTGGAAAGGAAGACCTAATTTTGGAGCATGTGAAACAAGTGGCAAGAAAGCAGCATGCAGAAAAAAAAGGGAAAGCAACATGGAGGAGGAAACAAAACATGGTGCATACGAAGAAAATCCTAACTGTGATAGGTTTATGGCTTTTTATAAGGATTGTAATGACTAATCCTATAAAATAGTATAAATAAGGGCCTAGGAGGTCTAAGAGAGGGGGATGTTAGTTAAAGATAAATAGGTTTGTATGCAAGATTGAGAGATGTCATACCATAACAAAGAGAGTTTATTATCTTGATTTTGTGGGATTGTTGATTGTAATAAGTTTATAGAAGAGTCAAGTAAGGTATACCTTTAGGGTTAGGTCATAGGATGAGGACCTTGGTGTGATCCAATCCATCTCACAAAGGGTCCTTACCCTCAATCTTGATTGTATTACTGAATATGTAATACGCTCAATGCAAGATTTTGCAGAAGAGTAAAGTAAAGAGAAGAGAAGCCAAATATTTGTGGATGTATCCCCAGGGGGTGAACCATGGTAAACCTTGTGTTTTGTGTGATTTTTAATGAATTTTTACTTTATATTAACGATTATCTTATGAATGAATAGTTAAAATAGATATATCAGCATGCATGCATAGGGTTAAATGTGAATAAATCATAAAAATACTTGAATCATTAACAAGGATAATGAATAAGAATGAAGAACACAATCCCATATCCACACTCATTCCTAGACTGCAAACACTTGAGCATTGTAGTCACCCATAAAATTTATCTCAAGTGAGACTGCACCAAGCACCCTATGCATAGCATTGCCTTCTAGTTTATGAGGAGGGTCGATAGTTTTGAGGGTTTTGTTGGAAACCTGTCGAGATCCGAACCCGGGTCAGTCCAAGAAGAAGTAAGAGAGAAATAACCAACACCAATGCAACATCCTGCACAATTTTGGCAGTGCGAGGGAAATCATTTATATAAGGATTTCCCTCAAAAAGGAGAAAGAATGAGGATTGTCCACAACATCCAGGAGGTTGAAACAGTGGAAGACATGGGAGGAAAAATGTCAAGGATTTATGCATCCTTAGAAAACAAGCAAGAGGAGTATCAATCCTCCATGATTAAAGTGGAAGGTAAGATTCATAACCAACCCATATCAATTTTAATTGATTCTAGAGCTAGACATAGTTATATAAATGCTAATATTGTTGGAAGATTTCACTTGCAAAAGAGTAAGAATAAGAAATATTGGTTATTTCAATTAACCATAGGATCTAAGATAAATATCAATTATCTTGTTAAATATTTTTCGATAGACATGAATGGACTCAACACAAAGGTATATGTAAACATCATACCATTGGGTTCGTATGATTTTCTAATTGGCATGGATTGGTTGAAAAAACACCATATTGTCCTAGACAATTACAACAAGACAATGACATGTATGATGAATAAGGGAAGCAAGGAAAGGTTCAATGGATTCCAAGAGTTGTAGCTATTAGAGAGATTTCATCTATTTAGTTTACAAAGAGCTTCAGGAAGCGATGTCATATTTTATATCCCATATAGAAGAGGAAGCCAAAGATAAAGTGTCAATAATTGAAGACCATATATTATTAAGGGATTTTGAGAATTTTTTTAGGTAAATCCTAGGATTTCCACCAAAGGGATACATTGATTTCTCTATTGATTTTGTTCCAGGAGCTTCCCCAGTGTCCAAGACACCATACAGAATTACAACACCACAATTGAAAGAGTTGTAGATGCAACTTGAATAATTGTTAAAAAAGGGGTATATATGCCCAAGTGTTTCACCTTGGGGAGCCCCAATGCTTTTTTAAAGAATAAATATGGAACCTTAAGGATTTGTATTGATTTCATAAAGTTAAATAAGGTCATCATAAATAACAAGTATCCTTTTCCAAGAATTGATGACTTATTTGATCATCGGAAAGGTGCAAGAATATTTTTCGAAGATTGAATTGAGATCAAGTTATCATCAAGTGGGGATTAAGGAAGAAGACATAATCAAGACAATATTTAGGAAAATATATCGGCGTTATGAATACAAATAGTACCATTTGAACTATCAAATGCCCCAATTGTTTTTATGTCCCTCATGAATGGATTGTTCAGGGAGTACCTAGACAAGTTTGTGATTTTATTCCTAGATGATATACTCATATAATATAATTCAGAGGAGGAACATGATCATCATTTAATAATGGTGTTGCAAGTTCTAAGAGAGAATAAATTTTATGCTAAGCTAAGTGCATCTTTTATCAAAAGAAGATTCACTACTTGGGGCATATAATTCTAGTTGAAGGGATATTAGTGTATCCTAATAAGAGAGGCCATTAGAGGATGAAAAACACCAAAGAATGTGACAGAGGTCATATCATTCATGGGTATTTTTGGTTATTACTGAAGATTCAACAAAGGTTTTTCAAAGATTGCAAGTCCAATCACTTATTTCCAAAAGAAGGGAGTGAAATTTGAATGGACTTCCAAGTGTGAATACAAAATTCAACAGTTGAAATATATATTGACAAGTGCATCAATATTGAAGATTATAGATATCTATGAACATTTTATTTCTTGCGTTGATTCATTCAAGGAAGTGATCGGTGGATTTCTCAGTCAAAAGGATCTTGTGGTATGCTATAAGTCCAGAAAATTAAAAGAGCATGAGAAGAATTATGCTACCCATGATAGAGAGTTAGTAGGAATTGTAAATGCATTAAAAATATGAAGCCATTACCTTATGGGGAAGAAATTCTAGCTAAGGACAAACTGTTGTGGTCTGAAGCATTTGTTTGGACAACCAACATTAAATGCTAGACAAACTAGATGGGTATAATTTCTAAGTGAGTATGACTTTGAAATTAAGAATATAAAGGGAAAGGAAAATCAAGTGGTCGATGCACTCGGTAGGAGAGATCATGAAGTGCATGTTGCAGCTAGTAGCATGTATAGGATGTATTTGAAAGTTAAAATTATTGCAACAACAAATTTAGATCAGTAGTATTTGAGCATAAAAGAAAAATTACAACAAGGAAAATTTAAGAAAATATTTATTTTTTATGAGATGAAAGAAGATGAAATTCTCATGTACAAAGCAAAAGTGTATGTGATAAATTCTAATTAATTGAAAAATGCAATGTTGAAGGAAATGCATAAAGTTCCAAATCTTGGACACCCGGTATATCAAAAGACAATTATAACTATAATAAGCCCATACTTTTGGTCGGGAATGAAACAAGTGGATAGTTACATAGCCATATGTCTAGAGTGATAGGAAGTGAAAAGAAAGCATAGGCATCCAACTGGGTTGTTATAAACATTTCCCATTCTAGAATGGAAGTGGGAAATTTCCATAGTTTTTTTTATTACAAATCTTCCTCGAACAGTGAAGCAACATGATTCCATCATGGTGGTGGTGGATAAATCAACTAAGGCAATGCATTTTATTCTAGTGAAGACTACACACAAAGAAAAAAATATTCTAGAGATATATATGAAAGAAGTTACCAGGATACATGAAGCTCCTAAGGAAATAGTTTCAAATAGAGATCCAAACTTTACTTCCAATTTTTGGTAGGGTTTTTTCAAAGATTTTGGGACAAATCTAAATCTCAGTATCACATATCACTTAGAGTTACATGGAAAAATAGAGAGGACTATTAGAATAATTGAGGACATTCTTAAATCTATGTGATGGATAAGCCATCAAAGTGGGAGGATTATATTCAGTTAGTGAAATTTTCTTACAATAATGGGTATCAGGCCTCATTGAAAATGTGTCTATTTGAAGCATTGTATGGAAGAAAGTGTAACACTCTAGTGAGTTGGGATAATCCAACAGACAAAGTAGTTGTTGGGAAAAAATATTAAAGGAAATGGAAGAGAAGATGGAAAAGGTCAAGTAGAATTTAAAATCTTCCCAGGATAGGCAGAAAAGTTATGCATACAAGAATATATTGTTTAGGTATTTCAAAGTGGATGAATATGTGTTCTTAAAAGTGAATATGAAAAGAAGTTCACTAAGATTAGGAAGCTTCCCTAAGTTGGAAACAAGATATTTTCAGCCATTTGAAATATTAGAAACAATAGGGTTAGTTTCATACATGCTATCATTGTTTGCATACAAGAGAGTTCATAATGTATTTCATGTGTCATTATTAAATAAATATGTGTCTGATCCTAACCACACAATTGATTGGAATGTGATTCAGGTGGAGAAAAAAGGGGATTTCTAGGTGGAACAAATATGCATCCTGGACCAAAAATTCAAAGTGCTCAAGAGCAAGGCTAGAGGGATGGTAAAGGTTCAATGGACCTACTACCATCCTGAAGATGCTACATGGGAGCATGGAGAAACCATGTGGGAAGAATAACCACAAATTTTTGACAATTTTGAAGAAAACAAAATGCAAGACTCCATTTTGAGCAGCTAGAGTACCAGAACCACATATCAGAGTCCTATCCAACTGTGTTGGGGTCCCTGATAAAAGAATGACACATTCATTGGTTTATCCCTAATAAATTAATGGTGCATTCCTTGGGTCTACGAGTTCGGAGGAACAAGAGATTTTGGTTGGAATTGTTGTTGGAGTTGTGAAATTGCAAAATCTTATTTCTTAAAGCATTGTGATCTAAATTTGTATATGTATATTGGCATGTGTGCACTGAGGACATCACACAATTGTAGCTGATTGGTAATGTAGCATACCCACTATAATCCCTAGTTTAATTTATGATTAATGTAGATATAATGTGTGGCTATTACCAAAGTGATGTAATATGTGAATTGTATTTCTATTTTTTAATAATAAGTTGTGATGCCAATTGATAATGAGACATGGATAGAGATGGGGGATGAGTTAATCCACAAGATATGGGATGGTCTAAGATAATTCCTAAGAATGGATCCAAGGGGGAACTACCATGTATATTAATTCAACCCATTTTTTCCTAAATTTGGTATTGGTATATGAACCTTCTAATTTCCGATTGAGTTTTCCCAAAACCAATCATTGAATACATGTAAGAGGGTGGGTGTGAGAAGTCACATCCCAAAGTTATTGGGAACATGGGGGATAAGTACAATCATCTTGGGGAAGAGTGTGAGTTAAGAAAGCAAGAAAAAGGAGAGAAATTTGTATGGGTTACTACAATAGCCTTTGACAATCAATGTTTTGCATGAGAAAGGGAGAGAGAGAAAGAAAGAGAGCATGGAGCTAGAACAACCATGGAGGGAGAATTATAGAACAAGTTGGATTGTATTGTAACATATTTCGAGTTGAATACTGAAGATTCAGGTTCTCAGGATGGAAGATCAAACTCCTGAGTGAGTTGCGCTATAACAACAAGTTTTTGGTGTTTTTTGTTGGTATCTTTCCTGACATCAGGTTCCCATGAGATCCCAACTAAGAAATTCATGGTTATCTATGCCCGATAGACCCTGATAAATGAATGGGAAATCCGAGGGACTGACATTAGTAAAGGTGAACATTCCTTGGGTTGGGCAGGTCGAGAGGAAGAGAGATGGTGGAAAATTGGGATATCTCTAAGAGAATACCAGTGGGTTGTGAGTTTTATGAGTTTTGAGTGGACAGTGAGAGACCAACCTCTTTTATGGATTTCTAGCCCCATATTGGGGGTGACTTTTTGTTGATATTCAAAACATAAAGTCTATGTTTGGGTGGAACGTTTGTATCAAGCAATTGGTTGCAAAATTGTTTATAAAAGATAAGTGTTTTATCTTTTCGTTGTTTGTAATATGAGTGTATTTGTTGTGCATTAACTATGTGTATCAAACTAATTTATATGTTGTTGAAATTGAGTTTAATAGTTGAATTTAATGTTTTTTTATCATGTTGCAGATGCATATAAATAATGGTAACATTCAATAGTTAAATTTGTATATAATTCGTAGCTGCAAGCTACAAGAAATTATTTAGTTAGCATAAATTTTCATTTTTATGAGTAATCTACATAGTAATGTTCTTCAGCTAGGTTGGGTAATGTTACAAGTCACTCATTTACCACTATGACCCTCAAAACTATTAGGTGCATCCTGAAACTCGATATTTCTTCTCTTACTTGAAGAAGCAACTCGAATGGTTTTTCACCTGGCCATTGTTCATTGCTCCAGAGATTGGACAAAGAAATAACATTCTTATAATTTTTTTCCACAACTAATTAATAGACTTAGAAAATGGTACTTTATAATTCAATATAATTATAATAACCATAGACAATACTAAAAATTGCAAGGGTGTTTCCCTCATATATAACCCTAATCTCTTTGTGATGCTGCCATGTAGAAATCACAACGATCAAAGCATGAAATTTAAACAAAAATACATAAAATAAATTCCATTCTTGATACATAAAAATTCATCAACAAATGATCTCATCGTGAATAAATCAGAAAATGGTGGAGAGTTGCTAACATTTGTAGCACTCGACTATACAACCTTCTATGAGACAACATTGCATGTGGCAACCTCAGTGCATGGCACAATTTGTTATGCAATAGAGATGACTAGTGGGTCTCGTACGAGTGTATCCATTGTGGATGAATCATATGGAAAATGTGGTGGGGGTGGGTGGCGCATGGGTGTATCCACTATGGATGTATGTGATGGAAAAGGTCGTGGGGGTGGGTGGCATATGGGTGCAGCCCCTATGGATGGATGGGATGACAAAGATGGTGGGGTGTGTAGTGATAAACCCCCATGGATTGTACAAGTGATGGTAAAACCCTTGGGGTGGGAAGAGGAATCCCAAGAGTGGGGGAATGGTGTAAAATGTCTCGAATACCCCTATACTTGGTGGGAAATGATGGGGGGAATGACGATAATGGTGGTGAATGGAAGGGTGGTGGTACAGGTGACCTATAAGTGAATGAAGTAGCATGAATATATATTAATAATATTTTAATTAGTACAAAAATGTAAAATTTGAAAAAACAAATATAAAAATTTCACATTTAAACAAGATTCAAATCAACACATGATACCTATGAAGGGGGTGACTTGTCCATGCCAGGTGTACATGGTTCATCATCGTATGGTACCGCAACCTGTAGAAACATGAAAACATTATATTTGAGGATGAAAAAGAATAAGAAAATAATTGTGGTGAATTTATCAAAGGTGACACATAACTATCTATACGGTACGCCAAATACACATGATACCTCTATTGATAAATAAATGGTGGAAATTGGCACTCATGCATCTACCGACATTGAAGGTATACTATCCAAGTGTAGAAAATGAAAACATCATATAATAAGATATGGAAACACACACACACATATAGATAATGAATGAAGAACATAGATATGGTCAAGATACTAACCTCCTCCATGAAAATATCATGTCCAATAGCCTCCATCTAACAATAACAAATATTCCCACAATTCGAGCATCTATGAGGGTAACATGAACACCTAATCTATCCATTTTCTGTCTCCTAGTTGCACTGTACTACAATGCTTGAATGTCTATTCCCTTTCCCAATGTCACATGTAGGTACATCCTATTGAGATGGTTCTACAAAATTGTCATGTTGCGCCAGGCTTCAAGTCAAGGATAATATGGATAATTGTGTTTGGGTGATAACTTCTGTGATGGGAGGATGCTAAGTAGGGGGATTAGGTGATGTAGGAGAATCATCAACAACGTTCATCAAGTCGAATGGCGGACAACTCAACATTAAGTGTGCACATTCTAAATGTTTTGGGATCCAAAAGGAGAGCACATCATTATTGTTTTGAAATTATTATAATTGAAATACCTTTAATGTTTTGAGGGTTGAGGAATTGTATGAGACCACAAAAGATTGTAATTTCTTAAATTCCTAAGGGATTGTATATATGTTGAGCATCGATTCATATCTGGGTTGTAAATTTCATTTATTGTAATAAGACTTAATGGGAGAATGTTTTAATTGTGATATGATAGCACTAGTGTAGTCGATAGGAAGGATCGAGAACACCCTCAGTGTATAAATATATGTAGTCTATGCCAAAATGGTTTGTTGAAGAAGTTGTTGAAGGATATTTTAATTTATGTTGGAGTTTATTGAAAATTATTATCAAATAGATATTGTAGAGATTTGTTGAAGAGAAGTTTGTAAATGCTTTGTTGAATGAATATAATAGATGAAGATTACTTCCATATCTTTGTACATGTAAATTACCCTTGAGTAATTGGGTAATGTTATGATTTTCATTTTTTGTGTTTTATATGCATGTGTGTGTGCATTTCATGGTTAATTGAATGAACCTGTAGTGTTATGGAAGTTTCAATTGTTTCTCTTCTGAAGAAATGGTGCAAGGAGTGCATAGTAGCCACGCAAGGAGTGTAAAGGTAGAGTTGTGTTCAGAATCAGAAACACAGGAGAGATAACATTGAATTGAGAAGAGTGACTGGAAGAAGTGCACATATACTCATCTAAGTATAAAATCTCAAGAAGGCCCTTTCAAGGTGTGCATAGAGCCAACACTTATCCAAGTGTTGAGGAGTCTCAAAGAAGATGAACGCAAGGAGTGCATGGGAATATTTTCCAAAAATATCTAAGTATCAAGTTTTAAAAGAAGCGCAAGGTGTGCACAGATGACCCAAGTCACTTCGAGTGTTAAATCTTAGGAGAAATAGTGACCAGGGGTATTTGAAGGGAGACCCTTTTCAATTTCAAGGTCGAGTGGACGACATCCACCTAAGGAGGAGTTAAATCTTTCCTAGTTTTCATATATGAGAAAGTGGTGCAGGTATTAACCCTTGAAGTCCTTTGGACTTCACGCATTCAAATATTTTCATGTAAGTTCTATGGAGGATACAGATTTCCCAAAGTCCTAGGATCTGAAGTGAATATAGATTTTCCATCAATGAACATACATGTCCACAGATTGGAGATAGTCCGTAATTTCGACTATCCAGAAAAATTGAGGTGGGGTCGTGAAAATACGCAAGGCTCTAAAAAATCCAAAAATCAAAGAACATATTGGTTGTTGATAGTAAGTACATGTGTCAGTAGATCTTGTACTTCGTGAGTCCGACAGTTTGGGAGAACAAAGGTGAAAATCCATGTGGTTTGAGAACTCCCAAAGTCTAGAGTTCTGAAGCCAATCATAACCATTGATTTGAAGCGAGCGTTAACCGTCCGATTCGCACCATTGAATTTCACAAATTAGAGGTAGTTTCAAGTTGGAGTGAGAAAACCTCCCAAATCTCAAAGTCTTGAAACATCTATAAGTCGTAGATATTGGCATACACTAAGAGTCATTGATCCTTCCCATTGTTCATCCATTCGCATATTCGACGTTTGAGAAAATTGTGATTTGTTATTCTTGGAGTTCTTGAAGTACGAAGTCCCAAATTCTTGGGAAAAGTGAAGATTGGCCCATGGTTTCGGCCTGGACTCATGAAAATGAATCTTTAGGTGTATGAGGATCCTCACAGTGTTGAGTTTCCGCATGGGGAACTAGTAAAAGTCTTGTGGAATAGTGTTTTGAGGGCTCAATAGGAGCCAAACAAATAATTCAGCTCCCTTATTCAACGATCCTAGACTGAGAGGTTGTTTTATCCCCAAGAGGTGGTGGGGGTTTGCATCATGTGGTATGAGAGAATCGATTTTTTTCTATAGATGACAGGAAAATGAAAAGACCTAGAATCATGCCTCCAAGAAGACGCAGAGACAGACCAGTGTTCAATGCAACCATGGAACAGGAGATGAGACAAATTCATGCAAGGTTAGGTGCCATGGATACAGCATAGAGAAGATCACATGATGCTGGTAACATCAATGAAAGTGAAAATGAAGATGTAGAAGTAGAAGAAGTTGTAGGAGAACAAGATGTAGAGGAGCGATTGCTGAGAGTTGTTGTCAATATGGGAGCTGGAGAGAAGATAGAGGTCCCAATGAATGAAGTTAATTTAAATGTGGAAGAATTGGTTTAATGGATAAGTTCTTTGGATAAGTACTTCGACTATGAGGATATTGATGGCGAGAAGAAAGTGAAGCATGTTGTGACCAGATTGAAAGGACATGTAGCATTTTGGTGGGACGAATTGCAAGCTGACAGAAGTTGCAAAGGTAAGTCTAAAATCAAGAGTTGGAGTAGAATAGTAGCTAAAATGAAAGCTAAGTTCATACGCAAAGATTACTAAGTAAATATGTTCAGAAATATACAGAATATGAGACACAAAGGTTTGTCAGTGAAGGAGTACACTGAAGATTTTTATAAATTGAACATCAGAGTGGGACATAGGGAGAATGATGAAAAAAACGTTTTTAGGTAAATTAATGGCCTAAGATATGGGATTCAAGATGAATCAATATGATGACAATGAGAACTGTGGAAGATTATTATCATGTGGCCCTGAAATCAGAGGAAAAGTTGGCAAGGAAATAGAGTTAAAGAAATAGAGGGAAAATTCCAAGCAGAGGAAGAGGAACCGTTAGAGAAAAGTTCCAAAAGCCCAGACCAAAAGTTGGGAGATATCAAAGTTAGAAAGAGAGAGGAGGAAGTTATAGAGGAGGAAACTATGGAGGAAGAAATTCCTTTCCAAAATAAAGAGGAAGAGGTAGATGAGGACAAGTGAAGTGTTATTCTTATGGAAAGACAGGGCATATGTCCTGGGAATGTCCCGAGAGAAATAATGTAGGAGCTGGAGAAGCTCACATTTCTAAAGCACAAAAGAGGAATGTGGAGACAGAGATGAAGGGAGAAGAAACGAAAGAAGGAAGATCACTCGTGATGAGGAAAGTACTCATAAATCCAGAGAAAATAGGTAAGAGAACCAGTCTAGAGGAATAGTTTATTCAAAATTGCTTGCAAGACTAGAGATAGGTTATGCAAGGTAATCATAGATAGTGGAAGTACTGATAATTTGGTATCCATGGATATGGTGGTAAAGATGAAGCTAGAGAAAACTGCACATTTGAATCTGCACAAGGTATCATGGTTGTAGAAAGGACATGAAGTCATGGTAAGTCAATAATGTAAGGTTGAATTTAAGATAGGTGGTTATAATGATGAAGTTTTTGTGATGTTATACCTGTGGATGTTTGTCATGTTTTGTTGGGAAGACCCTGACAATATGACAAGAATTTCATACATGATGGGAGAAAGAACACTTATACCCTAGAGAAAAATGGGTGTAAGCATATGTTGCTTCCAATAGAAGATAAAGGAGTCAAAGAAGAAGCTAGTCCAAGTATACTTCTCATGAGTGGGAAGGAACTATTGAAATTGTGGTGGATGAGTTACCTCACTCTTTACCTTCCATCAGGAGTATCAATCATCATATCAAACTTATTCCAGGAGAAAGTATACCAAACAAGCCAATGTACAGATTAACACCTCAAGAGAATAAAGAGCTTAAGAAGCAAGTCCAAGAGTTGTTGGATAAGGGTTTATTCAGGGAAACTTTGAGCCCTTGTGTTGTACCAACTATTTTGAGTCCAAAGAAAGATGGAGGTTGGATAATGTGCATAGATTTAAGATCCATCAACAAGATAACCATCGGGTATAGATTTTCTTTACCCATAATGGATGATTTTATGGATTTGTTCAGTGGAGATATTTATTTTTCCAAGATAGACTTGATGAGTGGTTATCATCAGATAATAATGAGATAAGGAGATGAATGGAAGACAACACTCAAGACAAATGAATGATTGTATGAGTGGTTGGTTATGCTATTTGGTTTAACGAATGCACCGAGTACATTTATGAGGTTGATGAATGAACTACTTAAAGAATTTATTGGTAAGTTTTTAATTGTCTGTTTGGATGACATCCTAATATTCAGTAAGACTGAAGAGGAGCACTTGAGACATTTAAAGATGGTTTTGAGGATATTGCAGCAGGAGAAGTTGTTAGTGAATTTGAAGAAATATTTTGTCATGAAAACATAACTTGTATATTTGGGATTTGTAATCTCTTTAAATGAATTGAATATGGATCCAAAGAAGGTGAGGCCAATCAGATATTTTCCTTCTCCAAGAAGTGTATTTGAAGTAAGATGTTTTCATGGAATGACAAGTTTTTACAGGAAATTCATCAGGAATTTCAGCAGCATTAGCGCACCTATATTGGAAACCATAAAGAAGGAGCATAAGTATTTTAATTAGACATAAGAATCTGAAAAAGGATTTAGAGTGATAAAATCAAATATAAAAAAAAAACCTATTTTAGTTCCACCAGATTTTAAGAAGACTTTTCAAGTTAAATGTGATGCTAATGGAGTATCCATGGGTGCAGTTTTAAGTCAAGACAATAATCTTTTTTCTTATTTCAGTGAGAAGTTGAATGATGTAAAAAGAAAATATTCCATGTATGATAAATAATTTTATGTTTTGATTCAAGCCTTGAAAAAGTAGAGGAATTATCGTATCCCAAAGGAATTTGTTTTATATTTTGACAATCAAGCTTTGTAGTTTATAACCAGACAAGAGAAATTGAACCAGAGACATGCCAATTGGGTAGAATTCATGCATAATTTTAATTTTTTTATTAATAATATTAGTGGAAGAGCTAACAAATTTGTAGATTCTTTGAGCATGAGATGTTTGATCTTGAAGGAATTTCAAGTGGAAACCTCGGGATTTGAACACCTCAAGGAGATGTATTAGGAGGATCCGGATTTCAAAGAATTTTACGAAGCATGTGAGAACTCTTTGTTGAGGGACATACATTAGTGGCTGGAATATCTTATCAAACAAGGAATTGTATTCAAAGGAAGTTAGTTATGTATCCCGAAATGCTCAATGAGGGATAACTTGTTGAAGGAAAAGCATAGTGGAGGTTTGGTCAGACACTTTGGCCATGATAAAACATATGCACAATTGAGTTATTTATATTTTTGGCCAAGTATGAGGTATGATGTGAAGAAGTTTGTGGAAATATGTAGAATCTACCAATATTCCAAAGGAAAGCAACAAAACACAGGATTGTATCAACCATTTCCTATTCTAGACAGGCTGTGGGATGTTATAAGTATGGAATCTGTTCTGGGATTACCAAGAACCCAAAGAGGAAGTGATTCAATATTCGTAGTGGTTGATATATTTTCGAAGATGGAACATTTTATACCATGTCACAAAACCAACGATGCCACTCACATAGAAAATTTATTCTTCAAGGAGATTGTGATATTACATGGGTTGGAAAGGAGTATAGTTTCAGACAAAGATACTAAATTTGTGGGACATTTTTGGAGGAATTTGTAGAAGAAGTTGGGGACAAGTTTTTCTTCTAGTTCAGCATATCATCCTCAAAAACATGGATAGAATGAGGTAGTGAATTGAATTTTAAGGAAACTGTTGAGGAGTTTGATCACTGAACATAATAGCCAGTGGGATCAAATTCTGCCCCAAGGAGAGTTTGCATATAATGACACACCCAATAGGAGCACTAGTAAAATCCCATTCCAGATAGTGTACAGGATACACCCAAGAGGAATTTATCATTTGAGAGATTTTAGACAAAATGAGTGTCGAAGTGCAGGAGCAGAAGACTTTGTTGTAGGAATTAAGAAGTTGCATGGTCAAATCAAGGGACAACTACATAATAGCAACTAGAAGTACAAAAGGAGAGTAGACCAGAGAAGAAGAGAGGTTCATTTTGAAGTTGGAGATAAGGTTTTATCACATATAAGGAAAGAGAAATTTCTGAAAGGGAAATATAACAAACTTAAGATGAAGAAGATAGGACCATGTAAGATCCTTAGAAAATTTGATGTCATTGCTTATGAGATTGAGTTGCCATAAGACATTGGAATATCACTGATATTAATTGTAGAAGGCATGTACCATTACAAGATGGATAATATAGGAGATACATATGATCATGTGAATATTCAATGGAAACAACAAATGCCCATAGCAGAGAAGCCATAGATAGAGAATATTTTAGATCAAAGGAGTGCTAAGAAGACTAGAAGGAAAATTTATTATGAGTATTTGGTTAAGTGGAAATATTATCCAACAGAAGATGCCAGTTGGATAACTGGAGTTGATATCCAAAAGCATGGAAATACAATGCATAAGCTCATGGACAAGAGTGGATGAATATTTTTTTCTAGAGGAGTATGATGCAGGAGCATCATCACCAATGTTCATCAAGTCAAGTGGAGGACAACTCAACGTCAAGCATGCACGATCAAAATGTTTTGGGATCCAAAAGGAGAGCACATCATTACTATTTTGAAAATATTATAATTGAAATCCATTTAATGTTTTGGGGCTTGAGCCATTGTATGAGACCACACAAGATTGTAATTTATTAAATGCCTAAGGGATTGTACAAATATTGAGCATTGACTCGTATCTGTGTTGTAAATGTCATTTATTTTAATAAGACTTAGTGGGAGAATGTTTTAATTGTGATATGATAGAACTAGTGTACTTGGTAGGAATTCTTGAGAATCCCCTCCATGTATAATTATATGTAGTCTATGCCCAAATTGGTTGTTGAAGAATTTGTTGAAGGATATTGTAATTGTTGTTGGAGTTTATTGAAAATTATTATCGAAGAGATGTTGTAGAGATTTTTTGAAGAGAACTTTGTAAATGCTTTTTTGAATGAATATAATAGAAGAAAATTACTTCCAGATCTCTGTACATGTTTACCTTTGAGTAATTGGGTAATGTTATGTTTTTTGTTTTCTGTGTTTTATATGCCTTTGTGTGTGCATTTGATGGTTAATTGAATGAACCTATAGTGTTCTGTAAGTTTCAATTGTTTCTCTTATGAAGCAATAGTGCAAGGAGTGGGAAGGAAAAGTCATGTTTAGACTCAAAAGCTCGAGAAATATAACATTGAATTGAGCAGAGTGAGTGCAAGGAGTGAAAATATACTCATTTGAGTATAAAATATCAAGAAGACCTTTGCAAGGTGTGCACAGGGCCAACAATTAGCCAAGTGTTGAGGATTATCAAATAAGATGAGTGCAAGCAGTGCATAGGAAGATTTTCCAAAAATCTCTAAGTATCAAGTTTTCAAAGAAGCGCAAGGTGTGCGCAGAAGACCCAAGTCACTTTGAGTGTTAAAGCTCAAGATAAATAGCGACTAGAAGTCTTTGAAGGGAGACCCCTTTCAATTTCAAGGTTCAGTGGACGAGATCCACTCGAGGAGGAGTTAAATATTTCCTAGCCGTAATATTTTGGAAAGTAGCATGGGTATTAACCCTTGAATTCCTTCGAACTTCGCACATTCAAATAATTTCATGTAAGTTTTGTGGAGGAGACGGATTTATCGAAGTCCTGGGATCCAGAGTGAATCTGGACCATCCATCAACGGAGATACGTGTCCAAAAATTGGATATAGTCTGGAAGTTTGATTATCCAGAATAATTGAGGTGGGGATGTGAAAATACACTAGGTGTAACATACCGCTCTGGTGCACTGAGAACACTTATTATTTGAGGACACTTGCTCACAAGTGATCTGGACCCTTTTTGATGTTAGACCTTTTATATTTGATTATGATGTGATTGAAAGATGACATGATGTGTTACTATTTGATGTAGACGGGTGCTATTGACTCAGTTTTA
>JZKD02S1401517.1:1322880-1333503 GCA_000966675.3 Picea glauca
AAATTGTAAACAAATAAAGTTAAGAATGTGAAAATAAAAGGAAATTAATAAGGAGCGCACATACTCTTTGAGTTTTTGAAAAGAAAAATAAAATGAAATAATATAAACAAAATAATTTAAAAAGAAAAATAAGAAAATCAAAAGGAAAAAGGGGGGGGAAACCTAAGAGAAAGAATATTAGGGTTTGAGACTGGATAAAAGCAAAGGGTGAGGGGGGAAAGAGGGGACCCTTTTTTCTCAGATTGGTATTGTTATGCTGCCAGACTAGAGACTCGACTGATTTCTTGTAGGATTTGGGGATTCTCAGCAGACTTGAGTGGTAGCTTAGCCTTGGAGGCGAGCTGAGGAGCTAGTTACTCTCTGATGGTGTGTGGCCCCTTTGCAGCTCGAGGGGCTGAGGGGGAAGAAGAGTACCCCTAGCGTTTGGCTGGGAGGTACCGGTGGTGTCTTTGTGGTCGGCAAGCAAGGAGCAGGAGCAGCAGGAGCGCACGGTCATCTTTGAAGTGGGAGATAGGAAACAGTATGTTTGTCAATTGTAGAGTTGCATGCATTATACCTACGCTCAGATTCAATTTGAATGTAAAGGATGTGCATTGTTTTACTGTTATTAGTTTTTATATTCGTATTCAGAGAGGAAGAATATGTAACCCCGATATGTGTTGGTTCTCGTTGGATTGACTAGATTTTATTACTGGGATGATTTTAACTGTGTAACGGAAGTAAAAAAATAAAATAAAAATTAATAACTCTGTTATTGTGATTCAGTGTTGAATGAAAAGGTAAATCTATGACTTCGGCGATGTCCTTTGTGACTGCTGTAAATTGACCTGAGTTGTTAATGAAGGAATCTTTGGCCTTGCGTTCCTCTTCCAGTACTCAACGATCTTATTTGGCTCCCCTGGACAGTGGTACCCTGCAAATCCCTTTTTGTTATTGTGGTGCGGGGCGACTTTACTTTTCTTTGTTAATACTTTTTAAATTCCATTTGCCCGACCCTTAGCACCTCTGCCCTTTGGAGGTGGCGTTTACGTTTCAGAGTCGACCTCTCCTTACCGTTTAAACTCGAGCTGCAATGCAGGTATTGGAGGCAGTCGCCCTTGGTTTAATGTGTTAGTCTTCTATTATGTGTATTCATAATCAACTGGGTTATTTATTTTTAAGGGCCTGTACTTTTTAAAAGTTAAAACAAATATTTATCCTTTATATATTTCCCGGTGAACGCCTTGCCTCCAGCAGTGTCGTGTTTCAGACGCGTGGGTGATGATGGCAGACCCCAACTATTTCTGGAACCAGAGAAAGCTTACACTGTTGTATATAGCCTGGTGGAGTTTTACTCCAGCGAGCCAGCATTATAAACTTTGAATTGTTTCATGGGGCATATTGACAAACACTGCCAAGATAGACTGTCCTTTTCAACCCATCCTTGTGATATAGTTGCTTCTCCAAGAAGCCATGGACCATTTATAGGAGATCTGTTCCATGAAAATCACCTTGCAAGCGCCAATTTTATTTTTAGTATACCAATAGCCTTCTGGGAGGGTGTAATATAATGACCACCTCCAAGGAGATCTCCAATTCTGCCACTACTCTCACTATTGCAGTTATTGTTTTTACATTTGTCCAAAATACTTTTACAGTGACGACCCGGTTCAAATACTGTGAAACTAATCAAGTTACTGTTATACTGTAATAGATTTGTTACTGTCACACGGTTATACTAATTCAGTTACCATTATTCACCTGTTCAACTGTCCACTTTAGCTTTACAGCGACAACATGGGTTTTACCCAATTAATCAAGTCGGATTCTTACTGATACCGATTTACCTATACGAGTCTTCCCAAGTCTCTACGCCTCTACAGCGTTGTGTCCATTGAAAAGTAATGCCTCTCTTTTCCGATATGAAAATAAAAATTATACCTAAAGGCTGTATATCCTCTTAAATTATTAATATATACATTTTTAATATATTATAATTTAAAGTAATTTCTGACCACTATTTTTTTAGTGGACGTAAAATTTCTTGAACCCTAGATATCTTTAAGACAGAAAATTTTTGAGCTCGCATAATTTCCGTAAAAATCTAACAGGGATTTTCTCGAGCTTTCATGCCATTAACGACGTTAAAACACCACAATTTCTCCATTACGAGACCTAATGACTGCGGTTGGGGTGTTGGTCTCTGACACCTGTGCCTGTTACATAGATATAGGTATTTAACAGTGTTATTTAATTTGACGGGAGGTTTATGTGAAGTTTTGTTTTTAACCTTCGCTGATAAGGGTTAGTAAATGTTAGATTTTTAATGTTTTTATCGGTATAATTTTTCGGATTTGAATGATTGAGTCTATGAAATTACAACATGGCACATGATGCAACTTTTATTTTTGAGACTGGTATTCGATGAGATTTAAAGGATTTCCCTCTGCGATCTTGAATATTTTTATTAAACCGTGCTTTCTTGTTACGTCGACCTGGTGAATTCTGACCTGGTAGTCATTGCTCATTTGTTTTTTTTAATTTTAATAAACTGTGAATATCTAGTAGTTAATTGCAAGCTATCGTATAGATAAAATAAAAGATCTAGCTGGCCATCCCTTAAAACTAACACCCTCTCTTAAATCGCTAACCTGCCTCGTCTTTATCACCGGCGTTGGTTCTGTAACTCATTCATATTTGTTTTCGTTCACATGCAAGACTGTCAGTACTGTGTCAGCATCATGCCATTCACCCAGCGTGAACCTCGAGGCCTGGCCTTCGCACTTGAATCGCTGCACTTCCGCCTACCCCGTGGCTGAGTCATTACCCATAGCGTTGATTGGTTTTGTAGCGATGAGTTGTTTTACAGTGTTGAATTTGGTTTGTTTTGTTTTACTGTTGAAGTTTTGTTGTATTTTGAGTTGGTTTTATGTCAGGGTTGTTGAGTCATCACCCTAGCGTGGAGTTTGTTTTTTTTTATTCCCTGAAAACTGCAGGTCACCCTTCCTTTTAAATTAGGTTAATCAAAATGATATTTTAAGTTAATATTTTATATCAAGACTGTATCTCTTTATGTTTTTTTTTATAATCAAAAATATGTTGAAGTTTATTCCCAACTACTGTTTTACCTAATCCTTCATTACCATATTTAATATCTTGATTCTAGTTGTGTTTGAGTTCTATTTAATGATAGAGAATCGATAAAATCAGGTAAAATAACATTTTCGAGTTCCACCAAGTTAGAGTTATTTGATGCTAGAGAATCGATAAAATCATGTAAAATAACATGTTCGAAGTTTCACAAAGTTTCGAGTTATTTGGTTATCTTTATATTCTCGTTTCCTTTCAACTTCCACAAGAACAACTCAGGCTGGTTTGATAATGTTAATATGGACTAGATAAGTTTTCCATTTTATAAAATCTTGACCCTCATATATATTATTAAATGTAATAGGCTGTAATATAATATAAGAGGAATGTTGATGTATGGTAACATAGGTATTGAAATGATATAATTTTATAGAGGAAGTTTCTTTTCATTGCAAGGTTAATTATCATGAACGGGGACATGACAATGTAGAGTAAGCTATGAAAAACAATGCGAGGGTATTAAAAGGTATTGTTTTAATGTAAATTTTTTTATCGGTTTAGAGTAATGTTTGATGTGAAGGATGTTGATTATATGCTGATGGTAATGAATGCTAATAGTACTATTGTTTTGTTAATGATTAGCCAGAGAAATGTTAAATGCTCAGGTCAATGTTATGAAACTGATAAATTAATGGCTCTAAATTGATGGCACTAGGGCTACCATTATAAGGATCTTGAATGACTAAACCCTTTTTCTCTCCGAATAAGATTTATTACCCTATGATGTAATCGATGATCATTGACTCGGTGGTTCTAGCTAGATGCACAATTATTTGTGATTGGTGGTAAGTCGGATTTCTTGCACCTTGTGATTAGAATGTTGATTAATTAGTGATCTATTGCGTTAATTCAATATTGATGATAATGGATTGATTTAGAGCTATATCATTACCGCGTGGTAAATTAAAGTTAAATGAGTGACGACTAACCAGTAAGTAGTACCCACACCCTTAGTTAGATGGAACTTGGTTAATAGAACGAATCTTAGTTAATCGTTGATGTTGGTGGATTAAGCCCTTTTCAGTTTGGTATTGCAGGGTAGGACGGGTGGGTAGTCAGTTCTACTTATCATCGTGTGATCGTCATTCATGCATGCAGTTTCTTGTCGCGAGTCCTTGTCATCTTTTATGTTCTTCTCGGTTGCGTCTTAAACATCGTCGGGCGGCGACGCAAGGTCGAACGCGTTGATTGTTTCCCTTGTACACACGCACACACTCTTTGAACACACGTGCAAAAAAAAAAAAATTGCGCCTGTCATCAGAGTTGTTGTCGTAATGAGGAGGAGGTCGTTACACCAGGCTCCCAAAACTCTAAAATTTGGAGCACATCTTGGCCATTGATAGTAAGTACACATGTCAACAGATCTCATACTTTGCAATTTCGACAATCTAGCATAACAGAGGTGAAAATTATTGTGGTTCGAGAAATCCTAAAGTCTGGAGTCTTGGATCCATTCATAACCATTGATTTGAAGCGAGTTCTAGCCAACCAATTTGCACCTTCGGAGTTCACGAATTCGGGGTAGTTACAAGTTGGAGAGGATAAACCTCCTGAAGCATGGAGGCTCAAAACATATATAATTCATAGATCTCGACATACGCTAATATTTGTTGATCCTTTCCATTGTTCGACCATTCAGATATTCGAATTTTGGGAAAATCGCGAGTTGTTATTGTTGGAGCTTCCGAAGTCTGAAATCCTGAATTCTTGGGAAAAGTGAGGATTGGCCCACGATTTCATCCCCGATTCACGTGGAGGACTCTGATGTTGTATGAGGATCCTCACAGACTTTATTTTCTGCACGGGGAACAGGTAAAAGGACTATGGAAAAGTGCGTTGAGGGCTTAGTAGGAGCCCGAGAGCTAATCCATCTCCGTTGATCAATGATCCTAGATTGGGAGGTCATGTGAGCCCTAGGAGGTGGTGGGGGTTTGTGTCATTAAGACTTTTCCAAGGAGGATGGGGACCTAGCATTAGGTTACTCCTAGAATCTTCTCTGTCCTATGTAGACCCATGACCCACCTGCTGAAATTCATCAATGTCAAAGTAGTTGACTTGTTGACAAAACATACACTTTTCCCATAATTTTTTAAGGAAATATAGAGTCACCTCCCAATTATTGCAGTTAAACACCATAAACCACCTATCCATCCAATTATCCTTAAATTATTGGTGGGTGCACCAATCCATACATATTTTCCTCTTTGTGACCGGTGGTTGTAGTCTGGTTCTAAGATCAATGAATAATGACATTAATTCTTGTTTTGTAATAATCAAGTCTCTCACTTGTCTTTTAACTATATCAATCCTATAATATTCAAACATCCTAGCCTTGTAATAAAAAATATTGGTTAATTTACCTTAGGAATTTTCAATGGATGATACAATGGTGTCCAAGGAAGTAGCTAATGACAATCGGGATAGATCTCCAATACTCATTAGTCTTTAACTATAGACATAAAACACCTTAACCCTTCATCAATTTCCATGTTTACATTTGTTGGTTTTGGGTCGGGGCTCGATGTGTCTTCCTATGGTTGTGTCAAGATTTTTTTTCTTCAAGTTCCATGTTATTATTGTGCTTCAATTTTATAATGGAATTTATATAAATTAGGTTCATTTTTAATATTAAATTAGGAAATTAAAAAAAATATGAAATTAAATAGTTTGGGAAATTAAAAAAACATGAAATTGCATGCAACTGAATCCCTGGAATACCTTGAATATGGTGTCATGATCATGTGGAAACCTTTTTATAAAATCCTAGGGATTTAATTTTCTCAATGACCTCTCAAAAATGTCGCGCAATTGGTGGAATAAGAAAAAAAGGGTCACGATCCATTTTAATTAGGCCCAATCAGAAAGTGCATGTGTTCCTAGAGCACATGCAGATTCTCAGGAATAAGCGTGCATTCTTAAAAATGCATGTGCATTCTTGAGAATGTGTTCACATTTCAGACGAGGGGCCTATGTGGTATCCTGAGTGGCGGTTTAGAGTTTGTCGAACCTGACACCTCAGGAACACATGCACATTCTTAAGGATGTGCACATGTTCCTTTGTGAGCATGTTCATGCTCACCTGGTTGCCACATTTTTTTCCATCAACTTCATGCAAGTTCCCCTAATAAAAATACAAAATAGAAAGAAAGATCAATATAATAAGTGATGCATGCAAGCTAGGATGTCAAGATAGAGGAGATAAATAATATTAATCACCATGTTAGAATGATAACAACTAAACTATGAAACATAAATGACAAGATAATGAATAAAAAGTATAACTATTATGTCAACAATACAATAGATAATCTATGAGTTTGGAGATCAACAAGTTCTAATTACTATGCAAATGGAATAATAACCAAAACATGTAAGAAAAAAATGAGTGAATCTAATTATAACAAGTGTTGCGTGGCAGCGTAGTCCCTGCCAAGTAGGTTACAAGGTAAATTGTGGAAAATGGGATCGAATTGTAAATGACGAAAGTGTTTGGTGAAAAATTTATATCACATAAATTTTTTGTGCAACATGTATATCACGGAACATGCGCCATAAAATTTCATTAGTGTTAAGGCGCGACCCCATGGAGAGATAATTGGTTAAGTGTTGAAAGGAGCTGCGATCAGTCGGGCTCATGATATGATGATATAGTACCATTAATTTAAATTGTATTTATATTAATGTATTGTAATAGATAATTTGTTGTCCAAATGTAGATCATGTTCCAATATGTGGAGGAATTGTAGACCACAAAAGTTTTTGGTGCAAGATGTATACAACAAAACTGTAGATGACACAAGTTTTGGGTGCAAGATCTATAATAGCACGTCGAAATGTAAATGACGGAAGTGTTTGGTGCAAAATGTATATCATGGAAGTGTTTTGTGCAACATGCATATCATGGAACATGGAGCATAAAATTTCGTTAGTGCTCAGGCATGACCCCACAGAGACATAATTGGCTAAGTGGTTAAAGGAATTGCGATCGGTCGGGCTCATGATGTGAAGATATAGCACCAATGGACGAGTTCAAAAAAAGTCAGGTTCAAGTTTAAGTATATTTATTAAAATTGTATTTATATTAATGTATCGTAATGGATAATTTGTGGTCCAAATTTATACCATGTTCCAATATGTGGAGGAATTTCAGACCACATAAGTTTTTGGTGCAAGATGTACACAAAGGAACTGTAGATGACACAATTTTTGGTTACAACATCTATAATAGTGCCAACCTAGGCGTCGATCGGGCTCCCGTAAATTGCTGTTGAATACATTGTTTTGGTTGTTAATGGCAATAAGAGAAGCACCGAGTTGTCACAAGTAGAAGCAGAATATATATACAATTTGACAGGTGAGGCATTACATCTCCTGGGGATCCCTTGTGATGACCATTTTTCCTCTCTACTATCTTTCTTGTTACTTAGCCATTTTTCCAAAAATGTCTCAATGGGTGCGTTGGCGGACGGAGTTGTTCACATTTGCACTTGTTTTTTTTATATCGTGACTCCTACCAACCACTAACATCCACTTTGAATGAAGGAAGTGTTTGGTGAAAAATGTATATCATAGAAATTTTGTGTGAAACATGTATATCACGAAACATGGGGCATAAAATTTTGTTAGCGCTAAGGTGCGACCCCGTAGAGAGATAATTAGCTAAGTGTTGAAAGGATCTGTGGTTGGTCAGACTCATGATGTGACAATATAGGACTATTAATTTAAATTGTATTTATATTAATGTATTGTAATAGATAATTTGTGGTCCAAATGTAGACCATGTTCCAATACGTGGAGGAATTGTAGACCATGGAATTTTTTGGTGCAAGCTGTATACAATGGAACTGTAGATGACGCAAGTTTTGGGTGCAAGATATATAATAGCACATTGAACTATAAATGACGTAAGCGTTTGGTGAAAAATGTATATCAGGGAAGTGTTGTGTGCAACATGTATATCACAGAACATGGGGCATAAAATTCCGTTAGCGCTAAGGTGCGACCCCGCGGAGAGATAATTAGCTAAGCGTTGAAAGGAACTATGGTCAGTTGGGCTCATGATGTGACGATATAGGACCAATCGACGAGTTCAAAAAAATTCAGGTTCAAGTTTAAGTATATTTATTAAAATTGTATTTATATGAATGTATCGTAACATATAATTTGTGGTCCAAAGGTAGACCAAGTTCCAATATGTGGAGGAATTGCAGACTAGGGAAGTTTTTGGTGAAAGATATATACATCGAAACTATAGATGCCAAGTTTTAGGTGCAATATATATTATAGTGCCAACCCGGGGGTTGACAGAGCTCCCTTAAATCGTTGTTGAATATGTTTTTCTGGTTGTTAATGGAAATAAGCGAACCACTGAGTTGTCATCAGTAGAAGAAAAATATATATAAAAATTGACAGTCGGGGCCTTACGTCTCCTCGGAAGCCCTTGTCACCCTATTTTGAAGCCCATATGACCATTTTTCCTCTCTACTATCTTTCTTGTTACTTAGTCATTTTTCCGAAAATGTCCCAATGGGCGCATTGGTAGACAGATCGGTTCACATTTGGGCTTGTGATTTTATATCGTGACTCTGACCAACTGCTAACCATTTGATGCATAGCCACTTTTCAGATCATGTATTTTCGGATAGGTGGGCTCTATAACCGGGCTCAAATTGTATATTACGCTAGTCTTTGGTGCAAAATGTATATCACAGAAGTGTGGTATGCAACATGTATATCATGGAACACGGGGCATAAGAAATTGATAACATCAAGTCGCAACAAATAGTAGAGTATGGAAGTTCAGGTTCAAGCTTAAGTATATTTATTAAAATTGTATTTATATTAATGTATCGTAATAGATAATTTGTAGTCCAAATGTAGACCATGTTCCAATATGTGGAGGAATTGCATACCACGAAATATTTTTGTGCAAGATGTATACAATGAAGTTGTAGATGATGCAAGTTTTGGGTGAAAAATATATAATAGCACCAACCCGGGGGTCGGTCGGGCTCCCGTAATTCATTTTTGAATATGTTTCTTTGGTTGTTAATGGAAATAAGAAAACTACTAAGTTGTCATGAGCATAAGAAAAATATATATATATAATTGACAGGTGGGGCCTTACATCTCCTTGGGATCCCTTGTCATGACCATTTTTCCTCTCTACTATATTTCTCGTTACTTAGCCATTTTCTCCAAAAATGTCCTAATGGTCGCGTTGGCAGATGAACCAGTTCACATTTTCACTTGTGATTTTATATCGTGACTCCGACCGATCACTAACATCCACTTTGAATGACATAAATGTTTGGTGCAAAATGTATATCACGGAAATGTTGTGTGCAATATGTATATCATGAAATATGGGGCATAAAATGTTGTTACCTTTAAGGCGCGACCCATGGAGAGATAATTGGCTAAGTGTTGAAAGGAACTGTGGTCGGTTGGGCTCATTATGTGACAATATAGGACCATTAATTTAAATTGTATTTATATTAATGTATTCTAATAGATAATTTGTGGTCCAAATGTAGACCATGTTCCAATATGTGGAGGAATTGTAGACCACAAAATTTTTGGTGCAAGATGTATACAACGAAACTATAGATGACGCAAGTTTTGGTTACAATATCTATAATAGCGCATCGAACTGTAAATGACAGAAGTTTTTGGTGAAAAATGTATATCAGGGAATTGTTGTGTGCAACATGTATATCACAGAAAATGAGGCATAAAATTCCATTAACGCTAAGGCGTGACCCCGCAGAGAGATAATTGGCTAAGTGTTGAAAGAAACAACGGTCGATCGGGCTCATGATGTGATGATATAGGACCAATCAACGAGTTCAAAAACAATTAGGTTCAAGTTTAAGTATATTTATTAAAATTGTATTTATATTAATGTATCGTAATATATAATTTGTGGTTGAAATGTAGACCATGCTCCACTATGTGGAGGAATTGCATACTATGTTCCACTATGTGGAGGAATTGCATACCACGAAAATCGAGACTCGGATTGAGGAACAATAATCTATGTAGGATTCTTGGAATAGGATCTTAGCTAGAGAACCCCACACTCCTAGTTCCAAACCCTCGGAAGTTGTTTTTCTCATCGATTTCGATAACTAGTGCTTTTCTCAGTAAGAAGTAATGCAACATTTGGATTTATCGGTCCAATTTATGAAACCATGCCTGGGGAGAGGATGGACAATGTGGCCACCTATTCCATGCATAAAAAAGCATGAAGAATCACATGGAGGTCAAAAATGTCTCTTCGTTAGACTTTTATGCCCTGAGGATGAATTTCCAGGAGTCCCCGAAATGGTTTGGGATGCGACCTGCAATTGGGCATAAAACAAAAACCGAGACTCATATTGATCTGAAAATAGAAGGCTGACTTGTTATGCTATGCAAGCACCCCTACTTCATTAAAATAAACTTTACAGGACCTTGCTTCATGTGTATAAATATGCAAAATAAACTTATGTG
>JZKD02S1401517.1:1348521-1377041 GCA_000966675.3 Picea glauca
AAGGGTTATATATCTTTGTACCTCTTATTTAATTTTCTACTATTTATATTTCTTGAGTAATTTCTCAATAATCATTGTTTATACTAGTCAAGTACATTACATTATTACCTCCATCACACTTATACTCCTCCAAGTGACATGTTAGACTCTTGTGAAATAGTGTTCCTATGTAAGGGATAATTTATTGCATATGAAACTAGGTATACTTTCATAGCTTGTGAGATGCATCTAATTGTTGTAATATCACACATCACATAAATTTTTCTTTGTAGAGATCATCAAAATCATTTCCATACAAAAACAGAATTTAGTGTATATTTAGTATTTTAGGTTTTATTGCATAGAGTGGGTGTGTGAGTGATATTTGAGTTTGGAAACCCTCCCATATCATCAAGGCATGTGAACAATCTATCCATGTTAAATTTTGGTGCATACAAAAAACATTTGAAAAAAATTCAACATTGGCCCCATTCACAAGTCATTGTTGCTCATCGTGTACTCTAGCCCTAGTACACTGTCTTTTAATATATGTTTGCTTTAAATTTAGATCCATAAAAAAAAAAAAAAAAACGAGGATGATATGGGTCGATATATAGAGTGGGTGGATGACTAATATTTGATTCTGGGAACCATTCCATATCATCAAGGCACACACATGGTCTATCCATGTCAAATTTCAGTCCATATAGAAACATTTTGAAAGAATTTCAATGTTGGCCCCATTCACAGGTTACTGTTGTCCATCATGTACTCTATCCCTAGTATAATTTATTTTAGTTGTTTCCTTTAAAATACAATAGAGACGCACATCCTCGCATCTATTATTGTAAGGGAATGCAATAATGTTGATAAAGAAGTACTTGATTAATCGCAGAAGCTTTAATATCAGTTATTTCTTGTCTTTGATTTTTGCTCTCATCTAAGTACTCTTTTGTTGTATAAAAAATATTAATACAAAATCATTATTTAAATAGGAAATATCATATATTTCCTTCTTCTCGTCATGACCAAAATCATGGTCCTAATTGGCATGATTTTGGTTCTGAACGACACAAACAATGAATATAAAGACTGGGTGTGTAAGTGATCTTTGAGTCTCGAAACCATCCCATATCGTCAAGGCATAAAAAAAGTCTATCCATGTTAAATTTAGGTGCATACAGAACCATTATGAAAACAATTTCAACATTGGCCCCATTCATAGGTCATTGTTTCCCATCATGTACTCTAACCCTAGTACAACGTATTGTAATAGTTGTTTCCTTTGAAATTCGACCAAGAAAATTAAAACGAAATGAGGAGAGATGGGTTGATATATAGAGTTTGTGTGTGAGTGATATTTTTGTCTGGAAACCCTCCCATATCTTCAAGGCATGAAAATAGTCTATCCATGTCAAATTTTGGTGCATACAAAAACATTTTGAAAAAAATTCAACATTGGCCCCATTCACAGGTCATTGTTGCGCATCATGTACTCTAGCCCTAGTACAATGTCTTTTAATATCAGTTTCCTTTAAAATTCGATCGAGAAAATTAAAACGAAATGAGGATGATATGGGTCGATATATAGAGTGGGTGTGTGAGTAATATTTGAGTCTGGAAACCCTTCCATATCATCAAGGCATGTGAACAGTCTATCCATGTCAAATTTCAGTGCATACATAAACATTTTGAAAGAATTTCAACATTGGCCCCATTCATAGGTTATTGTTACCCATCATGTACTCTATCCCTAGTACAATGTATTTTATCTATTTCCTTTAAAATACAATCGAGACACATGTCCCCGCATCTAGTACAAGACCTTAGCTATCATCAAGACCTACTTCGCTAGTACACATGAACTTAAGGTTCTTAAGTCACAAGACATTAGCTATCATCAAAGAATGAAAAAAGTGCCTTATAATATTGTTGAAGATTATGAAGCTGATCAAGAGCCTTGAACAAGTCCTCAAACCAACATAACAAAAATTTGGACTTTAAAAGGGATATAGGAATCCTGATTAGGTTTTGTACATTGAAAATGGGTGTACAGGCATAAACATGGAAAGTTGGAAACAATGGCCTAAATCCCTAACTAAACCTTCTCGAGCTCATGAACCACCATCTAAAAACACCTAAAAACCATGACATGAGTCCTCTCTAGGGAGTCTTTGGCATCCAATTAGTTGAATATGGGTGACATTATGAGGTCTTCTTGATCATCATGGACAGGTCTTAGGTTCATGACTATATTCCACTTGTATGTCAAAGGTCCACTTTAAAGGGTTTATGTTGTGGTTTAAGGCCTTGATTGTGGCACATTAGATCAATAATATTAATCTAGGGAATAATTCCCTAGATTTCTCCCCCGAACCATGGTATGAGACCCACCTGTCATGAAAAAAACCTTCTAATGGAACCCATATCCCACTCTAAGGATATTGACCTTCGATAGAGGGAATGTTTTGTGGTTAATTTGTAGCCTTGTGCATGGCCATTGGTCCCTATAATATGACATCTAGGTCCTAAATTATTTATATAGAACCACAAAAAAATTCATAAGAGTCATGTGCAACCATTGAAACAATAAACACAACCATATCATGTGCAACCATGAACCTAAGACCCRTCATGTGCAACCATTGAAACAATAAACACAACCAYATSCATGGCTTCTYGGGGTATTTTTTAAATGGGMGATTGGAAATGTTGAAGTAATTTAAGGAAGGTTTACATACTAATTAWAATTATTTTATTTAATAATYGGTTCATMATCWTRATSATGACCTTMTATCRTGATTTTMTAATTGGAAATATGCTTATATGTTTTGAAAAGAGAGGGAGTAAATCCTCATAGATTCAAGGACACAAAACATATATAATTTTTTAGAAAGTATAATTGATATAGATATATGAAGAAAAAACCCTAAGAGTAAGTGTTTGTAATAAATAATGAAGGATACAAGCAATGTTTACCATATTCTTTATTTTAAACATCTTTAACATCATGGTATGACATCACAATGACCAATTTGATGTTGTATCCTTATCAGGATCAGATATGTTAGTTTCGTGAAGTCACTTCATTCCCGCTAGAGGGGAATCATGTACAATTTTCATATTTGAGAAGGAAAACCCAATATCAATGGCCTCTACTACATCCTTCGAGGGAGGACAAGGTTCCCCAATCAAATATTGTAGGAAGAATATATCAACTTTTGTTTAAGTCAATGGTTGTTGATTTTCCTTAGCAAGAGAAACTTCATCATCTCACATTGGTTGCTTAGGAAAATTCTAATTTTTTAATTTGGATTTGGTCACTTTTTCCGTTGAAGGATGGGATCGTGCATAGGGATAAATATCGTGTAAGTGTCATGTATATACACAATCTCATTATAAATATCCAAAATTGCTTTTATGTAACTTCCCAAAGTATTCTCAATATCCTCAAAAATTGATATATACCAAGAATGAAATGGAAAATTTGGGAGGTGTACCCAAAGTGTCATTATAGTAATTGTCATAGAGTTAGGATGAAAATTTGGAAATCAATGAGATATAAAAATCCCCACTCTTCCCCAAAACTAGGGACCCTACTCTAAAACTTTCTTATAAGCAGCATGATCGAAAATATGAATTAAAAAAAACACTTTTGGAGCAGAGAGGAATCTCATAATTTTTTTTCCAGGTTGAGTGGATCCATTGGCACAACGTCGATGAAGAAGGCCAATAACCATTAAACCATTAAATATGCTCCTTAAAATACATGTGTTTTGAAGTTGAAAGCACCTCATGTTATAACATTATTTGGTTACCAGTGAAATGGATTCCTTGTTGCCCAAGATATTAGCCATTGAATATCTTTGATCCACACAAAACATATATTAATTTTTTTTTTCCCTCATAACGACATTTGTCCCTTGAGAAATGCACTGCTACCCATGTGTTTCCTTTAAGAAAGGCAAGGTGTCTTCCAAAAATTGTAAAAAGTAAAAAATGAGCATTAATTATGCACTCCTAAGCGGGGTTTATGAGATATGTGCAACTATACAACCCTAATTATTATTGCCAAAAAACTTAACCAACTTGTGATAGTATAATTTGATTTCAAATGTTGGATAAAGGAAACCAACCATTCTAGTACGCTTATGCTAGAGAATTATCTTGAGAATTTAGCCTTGGATTTTTACAACTAGTTCCTTTTGTAGAAACCCTTGTTTTTGGGATTAACTCTCTTTATTAGACTCTAGGATCTAAATCCTTGTTGATTTTCCAATGCACATATGGCAAGGATTTTGAAGCGGAGTTGAAGTCTATATGTATTCCAAGTAGGAGGAACCTGAACTCTACTGACAAAGGTTATTTACATTTGTCTCTCTTGCGACTATATCAAATGTTGCTTGGATTCATTTCATATTTGGTTTATCAAATTGAAATTAAAATTTGATACTTTTCAAGCTAGATGGACCTTGAGTCAAATACAAATATGAAATTTGGAATCATTAACATATCTACTAGAACATATGAAAAATAGGGTTTATGGTTTCCCTGATGATATGATGATGGAAGAAAGTGGGTGTGTGAGTGAAATTTGAGTCCAGAAACCCTCCCATATCATTAATTCATGTGAATAGTCTATCCAAGTCAAATTTCAATGTATATAGATATAGTTTGAAAACATTTCAACGTTGGCCCCATTCACATGTCATTGTTGCCCACCTCTAGTATTTTTATGGTGTTGATTAAGAAATCAACAAAAAAAGAGGTATTTTTCATCACAAATATGACACGGATACATTGTATATACATTAATGTATAACCTGAAAGAAAAATGAATAAATATTGACGAAAACTTAAAACTTGCGTCAACCAAATTGTGTACTTTGAAAGAAAATTAGGGTATGGTTTACATGATGAATTGATGATGGAAGAAAGTGGGTGTTTCAGTCAAATTTGAGTCTAGAAACCCTCCCATAGCATTAATTCATGATAATAGTCTATCCATGACAAATTTTAGCGCATATAGAAACTATTTGAAAAAAATTCAACGTTGGCCCCATTCACAGGTCACTGTTGTCAGTGTCTAGTCCTCGTACAATCTTCGTTCCTTGTTCCTTGTTTTGTGTTCCTCGTTCCTCGTTCCTTGTTTCTTGTTCCTTGTTACTTGACCATTTTGTAGTCCCCAATATCCATTATTTTTTTACAAAACATACTAATGGCATAAAATGTCCCACACGAAGACCAAATTAATATCCGCTACATAAGTCTTTTGTCGTTTTTCAAGGACTATGTAACAAATCTCAATTCTAAGAAGATTCAAATAGGACATACGAACCTTAAGTTTTTTACTTAACCATAGGTGACATAGCAATATCATTCAATAGTCAAATTGTTACATTTCATTATCAGGCATCATGTGTACTGAGGGCTTGAGCAACCACAAAGGAAACATACAAAGAATATTTGTCTTATGAACAAGATATGGTACTATCCATTTTGAAGTTTAGCATAGAGATTGTTCTTATATATTACACTACATTGCACCATAATATAACCCATACACTCCTTGAAAACCATGCAACACCACTCAAATCAAACACAATATTCTTGCGACGAATTAGCTATACTATCGATGAACGTTTTTCGTCGATAATATAACTAATTCATAACAAGATTATTTACATTTGTCTCTCTTATGACAATATCAAATGATGCTTGGATTCATTTCATATTTGTTTTATCAACTTGAAATTAAAATTTGATACTTTTCAAGCTAGTTGGACCTTCAGTCAAATACAAACATGAAATTTGGAATCATTAACATATCTACTAGAACATATGAAAAATAGCATTTATGGTTTCCATGATGATATGATGATGGAAGAAAGTGGGTATGTGAGTGAAATTTGAGTCTAGAAACCATCCCATATCGTTAAGGAATGTGAATAGTCTATCCAGGTCAAATTGCAATGCATACAGATACAGTTTGAAAAAATCTCAACGTTGGTCTCATTCACATGTCATTGTTTCCCCCGTCTAGTATATTTGCAATCAACAAAAAAGAGGGATTTTTCATCACAACTATGAAATAGATAAATTGTATATACAATAATGTAGAACCTAAAATAAAAATGAAGAAAGACTAGCAAAAACTTAAAACTTGCATCAACCATATTGTGTACTTTGAAAGAAAATTAGGGTTTATGGTTTACATGATGAATTGATGATGGAAGAAAGTGGGTGTGTCAGTCAAATTTGAGTCCAAAAACCCTCCCATATAATTAAGGCATGAGAATAGTCTATCCATGACAAATTTCAATGCATACAGAAACTGTTTGAAAAAATTTCAATGCTGGCCCCATTCACACGTCACTATTGCTGATGTCTAGTCCTCGTACAATTTATGTTCCTTGTTCCTTGTTCTATGTTCCTCGTTACTCATTACTTGTTCCTTGTGCTATGTTCCTTATTCCTTGTTACTCATTTTTTGACCATGGTGTAGTCCCCAAGATCCATTATTTTTGTACAAAACATACTAATGGCATAAAATGTCCCACATTAAGACCAAACTAGTATCCGCTACATAAGTCTTTTGTCTTTTTTCAAGGACTACGTAACAGATATCAATTCTAGGAAGATTCAAATAGGACCTAATAACCTTAATTTATTTCCTTAACCATGGGTGACATAACACTATCATTGAATAGTAAACTTTTTACATTTCCTTGTCAGGCATCATGTGTACTGAGGGATTGAGCCACCACAAAGGAAACATACAAAGAATACTTTTCTTATGAACAAGATATGGTACTATCCATTTTGAGGTTTGGAACAGATATTGTTCTTATAGACTACACTACATTGAACTATAATATAAGACCTACACTCCTTTCATACCATGTAACACCATTCAAATTAGACACAATATTCTTGTGACAAATTAGCTATACTATCGACGAACATTTTTCGTTGATAGTATAGCTAATTCGTCACAACATTATTTAAATTTGTCTCTCTTGAAACGATATCAAATGATGCTTCGATTCATTTCATATTTTATTTATCAACTTGAAATTAAAATTTGATACTTTGCAAGCTAGATGGACCTTGAGTCAAATACAAATATGAAATTTGGAATCATTAACATATCTACTAGAACATATGAAAAATAGGGGTTTATGGTTTCCCTGATGATATGATGATGGAATAAAGTGGGTGTGTGAGTGAAATTTGAGTCCAAAAACCCTCCCATATCGTTAAGGCATGAGAATAGTCTATCCAGGTCAAATTGCAATGCATACAGATACAGTTTGAAAAAAATTCAACGTTGGCCCCATTCACATGTCATTGTTGCCCACCTCTAGTATTTTTATGGTATTGATTAAGAAATCCACAAAAAAGAGGGATTTTTCATCACAACTATGACACATATACATTGTATATACATTAATGTATAACTTGAAAGAAAATTGAAGAAATACTGACGAAAACTTAAAACTTGCGTCAACCAAATTGTGTACTTTGAAAGAAAATTAGGGTTTATGGTTTGCATGATGAATAGATGATGGAAGAAAGTGGGCATGTCAGTCAAATTTGAGTCCAGAAACTCTTCCATATCATTAAGGCATGTGAATAGTCTATCCATGAAAAATTACAGTGCATACAGAAACTGATTGAAAAAAATTCAGCGTTGGCCCCATTCACAAGTCATTGTTGTCGATGTATAGTCCTTGTACAATGTTCGTTCCTTGTTGCTTGTTTTGTGTTCCTTGTTCCTCATTAATTTTTCCATTTTACTTGACCATGGTGTAGTCCCAAATATCCATTATTTTTGTACAAAACATACTAATGGAATAAAATGTCCCACACGAAGACCAAATTAATATCCACTACATAAGTCTTTTGTCTTTTTTCAAGGCCTATGTAACGAATCTAAGTTCTAAGAAGATTCAAATAGGACCTAAGAACCTTAAGTTATTTCCTTAACCATGGGTGACATAACACTATCATTCAATCGTCAAATTGTTACATTTCATTGTTAGGCATCATGCGTACTGAGGGCTTGAGCCACCACAAGGGAAACATGCAAAGAATATTTGTCTTATGAACAAGATATGGTACTATCCATTTTGAGGTTTGGTGATGCAGGAGAATCACCAACAGCAAGCGATCATGGGACAAATGCCATTTCATTTTTGGCACATGTTGAAAATGTTTGAATTATTTTGAAAGTTTGGATGCGCAGACATTAATGTAATAGTTAAAAAAGTGCGTACTTCCATATTGTAAACAGATCTTGAGAAATCCACTCTCATCTGTGAGGTATAGAGGCATTTATAAGCAGTTAATGTAAGTAGGTAGATTTAAATTCTAGATTAGATAGTTTTAGGAGCTGGAGGGAAAACGACTATAGACACCCTCATATTGTATCATTTGTAACAATTAGCAACATTATCAATTGAACATAGAGCATATAGAAGAGAAGAAGTAGAGAGCTGTGTGGAAGAGACCATGTACAGAAGTTCTGAGATTTATATATGAAGCTTTGATTCATACTCATGGTGTTCTAATCATTTCTATGTATACATGTTGAATGTTATGCTCATGGTTATTTTACTCTTTCTGTTGTACATTTGCTTTTATGCTATGTATGTATGATTTCATGTTAAGTATTTGAAGTCTGAGAGAGAGTCAGGGGATGAGTTTCAATTATTTCTCTGTATGAGCAAGATTTCTTGCAAGGAGTGTAGTGGAGCATCTACAAGGAGTGCATTGATGGGTTCAGAGTTCATCTTTGAAAGCTCAGGAGGGATACCATTGTTCTCATCTTCCGCAGAAGTGAAAGTCAGGTACAGAAGCCATGCAAGGTGTGCACAGGCTGGTTGGAAGTTCAGATCTTGTCAACCAAAGAGAGGGTTGAAGACTGTTGTCGCAAGGAGTTGCACAGAGTCAAAGGATTCAAATACTTAGACATATTTGAATAGTGCTGCAAGGAGTGCGTGTACAAACCTCATAGGATATTGAGTTAGCAAAAGAAATCTTAGGATAATTAGCATCTTCAAGGTGTGAAGAGAAGAAGAGGGGTTTTTTTTGTCGTGCAAAGGCCAAGTCATTGCGAGGAGGATTACTAAGATGATTCAGAGAAGAAGTTCTTTGAGGAAAAGTTTGGATGGTCGAAATTGTTCAAGGAGGAATCTTGAAACAACAAGGATAGTTGGATCTATGGAAGATGCGAGAGAGATAATGGTCAAGACAGAGCCATCCTTTGGATAGCCTAGATTAATGTCAATCGTTGATCAAGATTTCCAGGGCTGTCAGATCATTTTGGAATTTTGGAATCCCTAAGGACAAGAGTTCGGGATATAGTAGAGGAGAAAACCCGAAACAAAGAGGAGGTGACACGTGGAAGGATAAACAAGCTTAAGTTTTCAGAACTTTAGAGTTCAGGGTTTCAGAAGTCTCAAGGGAGAGAGATCGAGACACAACAGGGGAGAAAACCTAAAATGAAGAGGAGGTGACATGTGGAAGGACAAGAGACTTCCTGTTGAGTTTGTGAAACAACAAGGTAAAGTACCATTTCAAAATTTTGAGTTTTAGGATTTTGGGAGTCAAGGAGTAGAGTTGCATGACATCGTAACTCTTGAATTCATGAAAGAAGAAAAGATGAAATTGACATCAGAAAAAGGGTCAAGTGATTGAATATTTCAGGTTTCGGGGGTCAGAGAGGTAAGGTGCTCGACCACAGGATTCGTGAATTCGTGAAGTCCGATATCCCAAAATAAAAGAGAAATTTTCTCAAGGTGTTGTTGCGGGTAGATTTCTAAAAAGGGAAACAGAGGAGCGAGTCGAGCTCTCAGGCCGAAAGGAAAAGATCATGTGCGGATCCTGACCTACGGGTCTGGAGAAGGGGGTCTGCACCAGTTTTGGTATCAGAGCATAGAAAAATTTTCTTTTCTTTCTATAGCAGGGAAAGGAGGAATTTTACAGCCATGCCGCTGAGAAGAAGAGACAAGAAAACACCTGATCCACCAGAGGAAATGGAAATGCTAAGAAGAAGGCGTGGGTAATTACCTGATCCACCAGGGGCAAGAGAGATGTGTGAACTACATGCTAGGATGGATGCCATGGAGACAACAGAGAAGCACACAGTTGGTGTTGGATATATCAGTGAGTTTGAAAGTGAAATGAAGCTGGACATGAGGGAGAAGAAGTTGTAGCCGAAGATGCAGCAAATGAATGCCTACTCAGGGTTGTTGCAAGGATGGGTTATAGGGAAAAAATGGACACTCTAGTATGTGAGGGACACCTGGATGTTGAAGAGCTTCTAGACTATATTAGAGATCTGGATACGTATTTTGACTATGAAGATGTCAAGGAAGACAAAAAGGTCAAACATGTTGTCACGAGACTTAAAGGACATGCAACATTGTGGTGGGATGAACTACAAGATGACAGACGCTGCAAAGGTAAGAAGAAAGTCAAGAGTTGGGATAGAATGATTGCGAAGATGAAAGAAAAATTAATACCCAAGGATTATCAAATTACTCAGTTTCGAAGAATGCAGAATTTGAGACAAAAGTTGATGTCAGTGAAGGAGTACACTGAAGAATTCTATAGGCTGAACATCAGAGGAGGTCATCGAGAAAGCGATGATGAAAATGTTTCTAGGTACATGAATGGTTTGCGATATGACATTCAAGATGAGATGAGCATGATGACCATCCGAATGGTGAAAGATGCTTATCAGATGACTCTAAAGGATGAAGAGAAGCTGAGTCGAAAACAACGTCAAAGGGGACGAGGCAGAAGTCAGCCCAGAGGCAAAACAATTGCCCAAGATAGGAATCAAAAACCTAAGGAAGAGTGGAAGAAACCTCAACCTCAAACTGAGAGAGGTAGAATTTCACAGAGAGGGCATTGTGCCAAACAGAGAGGATAGTATGCTGATAATAACACTTTTCCTCACACTAGAGGAAGAGGAAGAGGCAGAGGTGGAGTAATAAAATGATTCACGTGTGGAAAGAATGGACACAAATATTATGAATGTCCAGATAAGAAGAAACAAAGTGGTGAGACTCACGTTGCCGAAGCACAAAGGCAGAATTTTTAAGTAGAGGATGTTGAAGGCGGAAGATCACTGGTGATGAGGAAGGTTCTCTTAATGCTAGAAAGGGAGGCAGAGAATCCAGTGCAAAGGAACATTCTTTTTTGGACTGCTTGAAAGACCAAAGATAGGGTATGCAAGGTCATCATGGAAAATTGTAGCATGAAAAATCTCATTTCTATGGAGATGGTAGAAAAACTAGAGCTGGAGACTCTTGAACATCCAAGTCCATACAGAGTTTCATGGCTACAAAAATGACATCAGGTAAATGTCACTAAACAATGTTTAGTTGAATTTAAAATTGGAGGATATAACAATAAGATATTGTGTGATGTCATTCCCATGGATGTTTGTCATCTATTACTGGGTAGACCATGGAAATATGACAGGAATGTGGTTCATGATGGGAGAAAGAACACATACACCCTAGAGAAGAATGGGAGAACTCACATGTTGTTTCCGATTAAGGACAAAGAGGTGAAACCTAAAGTAAGAAACATTGTACTTCTCATGAGTGGGAAGGAACTTCTTAAGGAGGTTAAGAAGAAGGAAGAAACACAATTCATCATGGTTAGAAAGCCTAGAATTGTTTTAACCAATACGAGGGTGGATGATTTATTAGAGGAAATCCAACAGTTACTGGAGGAATTTGATGATATAGTAGTGGATGAACTACCTCGTTCATTGCCATCGATTAAAAGTATAAGTCATCACATTGATCTTATACCTAGAGCCAGTTTACCAAACAAAGTAGCGTACAGATTGACGCCACAGGAGAATGAAGAGGTCAAAAGACAGATCCAGGATTTAATGGACAAAGGGTTGGTTAGAGAAAGATTGATTCCATGTGTTGTTCCAACAATGCTCAGTCCAAAGAAAGATGGAGGCTAGATAATGTGTATAGACTCAAGGGAAATTAACAATATTACCATAAGGTATAGATTTCCATTGCCAAGAATGGATGATTTGATGGATTGTTTGAGTGGGGAATTTTTTTTTTTCAAAGATTGATTTGAAAATTGGTTATCATCAAATTCGTATGAGAGAAGGTGATGAATGGAACACAACCTTCAAGACTAACAAAGGGTTGTATGAATGGTTTGTTATGCCATTTGGCTTAACAAACGCACCAAGTACCTTCATGAGATTGATGAATGAAGTCATGAAGGATTTCATCGGAAAATTTGTCATTGTGTATCTTGATGACGTACTAATTTTCAGTAAAATAGATATAGAGCATTTGAAACATTTGGCTACAGTGATGAAGAGGCTATAGGAAGAGAAGTTGTTGATAAATATGAAGAAATCCTCATTCATGAAGACAGAGCTCATTTATTTGGGTTTTGTTATTTCTGCAAATAAGTTGAAGATGGATCCAGATAAAGTGGAGGTGATTAAGAATTGGCCATCACCAAAGAGTATCTTTGAAGTTCAAAGTTTTCATGGATTGGCTAGTTTCTATCATAAATTCATCAGGAATTTCAGTGGAATTAGTGGACCAATGATGGAAACAGTGAAGAAAAGACATAAATAATTTCACTGGACAGAAGAAGTAGAGAAAAGCTTCAATTTGTTAAAGAGGAAAATTATTGAACAACCAATTCTGGTGTTGCCAGATTTCAGTAAGATGTTTCAGATTAGGTGTGATGCTACTGGTGTTACAATTGGAGAGGTTTTGAGTCAAGATGACAGGTCAGTTGCATACTTCATTGAGAAACTGAATGAAGTGAAAGTGAAGTACTCCACGTATGACAAAATTTTTTATGTGGTCATACAGGCACTGAAAAAGTGGAGGCACTACTTGATCCCTAAAGAGTTCGTTTTGTATAGTGATAATCATGCTTTACAAATTGTAACTCAACAGGATAAATTGAACCAGAAGCATGCAAAATGGGTTGAGTACATGCAGAATTTTACTTTTGTAATTAAACATATTTCTGGAACTACTAACAAAGTTTCTGATGCTTTAATCAGGAAATGTTTGCTTATGCAAGAGTTCACAATCAAAACATTGGGTTTTGATAACCTCAAGGATATGTACAAGGATGATCCATATTTCAAAGAGGCGTACGAGGCATCTGAGAATCTAGTTCTCAGAGATAGAAGTCAATGGATTGAATGTATGATCCAGGATGGATTATTATTCAGAGGAAATCAACTGTGCATTCCAAAATGCTCCATGAGGAAGAATCTACTGAAAGAGAAACATAGTGGGGGATTGGCTAGACATTTCAATCATGATAAGACATTCTCCAAATTGAATGGCTCATATTTTTGGCTAGGGATGAGAGAAGATGTCAAAAGGTTTGTGGAAAGATGTAGAATTTGTTAGCACACAAAGGGAAGAAAACAAAACACAGGATTATATCAGCCGTTACCCATACCAGAGAGGCCGTGGGATGCAGTAAGCATGGATTTTGTGGTGGGATTGCCAATAACACAAAGAGGGTTTGATTCAATCTTTGTGGTAGTAGACAGATTTTCAAAAATGACACACTTTATACCATGTCAGAAAACCAGCAACGCAACTCACATTGCGAACCTATTTTTCAAAGAAGTTGTCAGACTTCACGGCTTACCAGGGAGTATAGTTTTAGATTGAGACACCAAGTTCGTGGGACATTTCTAGAGGACTTTATGGAGGAAGATGGGGACAAGTTTGTCATTTAGCTTAGCTTATCATCCTCAAATGGATGGGAAAATATAAGTTGTAAACAAAAGCTTGGGAGATTTACGGAGGAGCCTAGTGACTGAACATCACAGTCAGTGGGATCATATTCTGCCACAGATGGAATTTTCTTATAATGATTCGATCAATAGAAGCATAGGGTAGAGTCCATTTCAGGTTGTTTATGGAATGCAGCCAAGAGGAGTTTCTGAATTGAAATATTCAGAACACAATGAAACCAGAAGTGCTAGTGCAGAAGATTTCACAGAAGCAATGAAAGAACTTCATAGCCAAGTGAAGGAGCAATTGCAGAATTTGAGCCAAGAGTATAAGCGCAAATAAAATCAACAAAGGAGAGAACTTCAATTTGAAAATGGTGATCTGATTCTTTCACATCTGAGGAAGGAAAGATTCCCAAGGGGAATATATAACAAACTGAAAATGAAGAATATTGGACCATGGAAGGTCGTAAGGAAATTTGGGGCAAATGCATATGAGATCGAATTACCCGATGGGATCAAAATTTCACCGATATTCAACATCTTAGATTTGTACACTTACAAAGATGAAGAAGAAGGAGTAGACAGTGAACAAACAGAGGTTCATTGGACTAAACAAATGACTATAGCTGAAAATCCACAAATGGAGAGAATACTTGACAAGAGAGTCAGTGAGAGGACCTTGAGAAAAGAATATTTCAAATTTTTGGTCAAATGGAAGGGACATCCAATTGAATATGTCAGCTGGGAGAGTGAAGTAGACATTCAAAATCATGGGAAGAATATGCAAGAGCTCATGAATAGGAGTTCATGAAAATTTTCAAGCGAGGGAGTATGAGGCAGGAACATCACCAACAACAAGCAAGCGTGGGACAAACGCCATTACATTTTTGGCACATGTTGAAAATGTTTGAATTATTTTGAAAGTTTGGATGTGTGGACATTAATGTAATAGTTAAGAGAGTGCGTACTTCCATATTGTAAACAGATCTTGAGTGGTCCACTCTCATCTGTGAGGTGTAGAGGCATTTATAAGTAGTTAATGTAAGTAGGTAGATTTAAATTCAAGATTAGACAGTTTTAGGAGCTAGAGGGAAAACAACTATAGACACCCTCATCTTGTATCATTTGTAACAATTAACAACATTATCAATTGAGCATAGAGCATAGAGAAGAGAAGAAGTAGAGAGCTATGTGGAAGAGACCATGTATAGAAGTTCTGAGATTTATATATGAAGCTTTGATTTAGACTCATGGTGTTCTAATGCTTTCTGTGTATACATGTTGAATGTTATTCTCATGGTTGTTTTACTCTTTCTTTTGTACATTTTATTTTATGCTATGTATGTATGATTTCATGTTAAGTATTTGAATTCTGAGAGAGAGTCAGGGGATGAGTTTCAATTGTTTCTCTATATGAGAAAGAGTTCCTACAAGGAGTGCAGTGGAGCATCTGCAAGGAGTCTGTTGACAGGTTTAGAGTTCATCTCTGAAAGCTTAGGAGGGATACCGTTGTTCTCATCTTCCACAAAAGTGCAAGTCAGGTATAGAAGCCGTGCAAGGTGTGCTCAGGCTGGTTGGAAGTTCAGAACTTCTCAACTAGGGAGAGGGTTGAAGACTATTGTCGCAAGGAGTTGCACAAAGTCAAAGGATTCAAATACTTAGATGTATTTGAATAGTTCCGCAAGGAGGGCATGCAGAAAACTCATAAGAGATTGAGTTAGGGAAATAAAGCTCAGGAGAATTAGCGTCTTCAAGGTGTGAAGAGCAGAAGAGGGGTTTTGGTCATCATGCAAAGGCCAAGTCATTGTGAGGAGGATTGCTGAACTAATTCAGAGAAGAAGTTCTTTGAGGAAAAGTTTGGACGGTCGAAATTATTCGAGGAGGAATCCCGAAACAACAGGGATAGTTGGATCTATGGAAGTTGTGAGAGAGATAATATCTAGGATAGAGCCATCCTTTGGATAGCCTGGATTAATGTCAACTATTGATCAAGATTTCTGGGGCCGTCAGATCATTTCTTAATTTCGAAATCCCTAAGGACAAGAGTTCGGGATATCTTAGAGGAGAAAACTTGAAACGAAGAGGAGGCAAAACATGGAAGGAGAAACAATCTTAAGTTTTTGAAACTTTGGAGTTCGAGGTTTCGAAAGTCTCGAGGGAGAGATATCGGGACACAATAGGGGATAAAACCAAAAAAAAAGAGGAGGTGACACGTGGAAGGAAAGGAGACTTCCCATCAAGTTTGTGAAACAATGAGGTAAGGTACCATTTTGAAATTTCGAGTTTCGGGATTTCAGGAGTCGAGGAGTAGAGTTTCATGACATCACAACTCCTGAATTTGTGAAAGACAAAAATATGAAATTGACGTCAGAAAAAAGGTCAAGTGATTGAATATTTCGGCTTTTAGGGGTTGGAGAGGTAAGGTGCTCGACCACAGGATTCACTAATTCATGAAGTCCAATATCCTGAAATAAAAGAGGAATTTTATCAAGGTGTTGTTGTGGGTAGATTTCCCGAAAGGGAAATAGAGGAGCTGGTCGAGCTCTCGGGCCGAAAGAAAAAGATCCTGTGCGGATCTCGACCTGTGGGTATGGAGAAGGGGGTCTGCACCATTTTGAATATAGATTGTTATTATAGACTACACTACATTGCACCATAGTATAATCCCTACACTCCTTGTAAACCATGTAACACCATTCAAATTAGACACAATATTCTTGTGACGAATTAGCTATACTATCGAAGAACTTTTTTCGTCGATAGTATAGCTAATTCGTCGCACCATTATTTACATTTGTCTCTCTTGTGATGATATAAAATAATTCTTAGATTCATTTCATATTTGGTTTATCAACTTGAAATTAAAATTTGATACTTTGCAAGCTAGTTGGACCTTCAGTCAAATACAAATATGAAATTTGGAATCATTAACATATGTACTAGAACATATGAAAAATAGGGTTTATGGTTTCCATGATGATATGATGATGGAATAAATTGTGTGTGTGAGTGAAATTTGAGTCTAGAAACCCTTCCATATCATTAAGGCATGCAAATATTCTATCCAGGTCAAATTGAAATGCATACAGATACAATTTGAAAAAAAATCATCGTTGGCCCCATTCACCTGTCACTATTTCCCGCCTCTAGTATTTTTATGGTGTTGATTAAGAAATCAATGAAAAAAGAGGTATTTTTCATCACAACTATGACACATATACATTTTATATACATTAATGTAGAACATGAAAGAAAAATGAAGAAAGACTGATGAAAACTTAAAACTTGCGTCAACCAAATTGTGTACTTTGAAAGAAAATTAGGGTTTATGGTTTACATGATGAATTGATGATGGAATAAAGTCAGTGTGTCATTCAAATTTGAGTTCAGAAACCCTCCCATATCATTAAGGCATGCAAATAGTCTATCCATGACAAATTTCAATGCATACAGAAACTGCTTGAAAAAATTTCAATGTTGGCCCCATTCATAGGTTATTGTTGTCGGTGTCCTATCCTAGTACAATTTTTGTTCCTTGTTCCTTGTACAATTCATTTGACATTACACACATCCCAGCATCTAGTACTGCAAGGTTGTATTTTTATGGTGTTTATTAAGAAATCAGTGAAAAAGAGGGATTTTTCATCAGTACAACTATGACACGGATACATTGTATATACATTAATGTAGAACCTGAAAGAAAAATGAACAAAGATTGATGCAAACTTAAAACTTGCGTCAACCAAATTGTGTACTTTGAAATAAAATTAGGGTTTCAAAAAAAATTCTATAGAAATGACAAACATGTTCATTGAAACTTCGTTGATGCATGTAATACTATGACAAAAATATTGATGAAATCTTATACAATCATGATGGTATAAAAATGAAAGAGATTCTCTTGGTTTCAAGAATAATTTATCCTCTACTAAACAAGGTGGACCATGTGAAGATAGAATCTCATATAACCCCTCCCCTCCCCCTCACATCACTCTTAATTGATCCCCAAAACCCAATCTATAAAATAGAAAATAATCAAAAGCAACGTCCTATTAAGATTCATGCATAGAAACTACAAAAACAAAAATCAATGAAGGTACATGAAATTATGTGTTTCTAAATGTTATTTTTAGTCTACCATGTACTTTAGTATATTGGAAACTATTTTTAGGTTTCAAATAATGATTAAACAACATGTAACATAGGATATAAAAGTGTTGCATAAAACATAAAAACATGTAATTAACCCATGACATTATAAGTAAATTATTTTAAGAGAATAATTCATACAAATTAAAATATTATATAGTCACATAATTAATCCAACTTCAACATCTATGAAATCATCCTTATTCTGTATCTTGATCTTCTTCATCGAACTCGACATCTGTATCATCATCCAGTTTAGAAACGATGTTGAAAGTATTGATGATATCATCATCATCATCAATGTCATTTTCGAGCATATTTTCATCGACATCATCATCAAGAATTGCAATATTGTATCATATGCCTAGATCATGATCTTCTTAGTCTTCTTGATCTGTCGACCCTACATGATCTTTCGGCTCTATCTAATTTGTCGAATCATCTTCTTGATCTTCAATATCATCTTCTTCTTGTAAATGATTATACTTAATTGTTCTTCCTCTTAGATCATATCTAACAACAAATGGCCAATCCATTTCACCTGGAACATTTGAGTAAAAGAACTGAACTCACATTGGCTTGGAAAAACATAGCAATCATGTCCTCTCTCAAACATTGTTGTTTTAATCATTGGAAATCCATTGGCATGTTGAATAACAGTTATTTCTTCATCGCATTCATGCATTCGTAACCTATACCATTTGACATAGAGAATAACTAATTTGAAGGAATTAAAGTCACACTCAATTATAATGTAAGGTCTCTGTCCCCACAGAGCCTTATAAAACACAAATTAAAAAAAATAGAGAGTAGATAAATGTTATTCTGTACAAATTAATCTTCAACATTTAACCATAATTTATTCAGCATAAATTAAATTTATTAACATCATGAAAATAAATCACATAACCATCACGTAGCATAGCATAATCACTAAAATGCATACCTCTGTCTGATGCTAATTCCCCAATCTTCAGTTGTCCTCTCTGCTGCTCTGCCCAAACTCTACCCAAAACTGAATCTTTCCTCCCTGTCAGCTAGGAACAGAGCCTATTCAACTCCCTAGCTTTAGGATTCCATGAGGATTCCTGGCCCCCGAGCCCAAAACTCCCAGCAACCTAGTGCACCCCTGTAACAGTCCACCCAAACTCCAGACCAAACCAGAAAAATACCAAACAAAAAATACAGTCCTTCTCTAAAAAAAAATGCTTCCTCTCCCCAAAATTTCATAAGTCCTTTCCCAAAGGCCTCTGCTCCCCCATATCCTCCTCCCATTCACTGCCTCCTACCATCCTTTAATGCCACCCACCTTATCCCTCCATTTAATACCCTATCCCTCCATTCAATACCTTATCCCTCCATTCAATTCCCTTTCCCTTCATACGTAAATTTTTCTAATAATAAATTAAAAGTTATTAAGCCTTTAATTTGTTATCCAAACATTACATGTGTTAATTAATCAATTAATTAATTAATCAACATATACTAAACAATAAATAAATAATTAATATTATTAATAAATAATCATCATTTAACTAATACACATTAGGATAGTTAATTATTTAGTTAACTATACTTGATAAACCTTAAGCAACTATTTAACTAGGGTTGTTACATACACCCACCCTTCAAGAAACTTTGTCCCGAAGTTAAAGTATTTTATGATACACGGGAAAAGAAACATGGTTCACACATTCCTTACAAATAACTGACATTTATTAGTATGTAAGCCAAGAAACTCATACATACTAGTGTACATGTGCAAGAAATGCATGTGTAGCTAGTACATAAAAGTCTCGTTCATGTACTAATATCAATAACTATAATCTCTATAGTAATTTCCATATGCATCCAATCCATTCAACAAGACTATTCATTTTATAAAAGAAAATAAACCAATCAAATGTTTGCTAAATCCTTTAATTTCAATTATCTAGCTCAACAATGTTATTTAGACAATTGTAGTTTAGTTACATAATTATGAATATCCATATATAAATACAGTTTTTTTTAGAAGGAAAACAATAAGTTCCAACATAAGACAAATCTCCATACACTCTCAACTATTTCTACTCATCCTTCCTCCCTAACTTACTTCCATATTCCATTCCTATCCTTCCTCTGCTGGACTATCTTGGAGCATCAACTATATTGACCTAAGTCCAAATAGAACCCGTAAGCAGAAGTGTCACTATCTCGACCAATCTTCCCTAGCAGGCAACTGACAGTCATCATCACACATCTAGGGGAGAATGAGCTAACATCGTCCTCCCATGAATTTAAGTTTCGGAGGATACTCAGTGGGAAATGCCTCCACCCCTCCTAACAGGACTAAGGTCCACACCCTTAAATGGAATATACAGTGGCACCGTGTTGCTGGGAGTTTTGTCATCGTCTATTCAGTTTTGGGCAGTCTTACCACCTAAAATCCTGCACTAGTCCACATATCATAGAAATGCATCCAAATCAATATAATTTCACATACTAAGATTCATACTATATTGTTTCTTGGCCAGTGGTCATGACATCCACTTTCATCATCATTATCCCTTGGCTATTTCATATCCCATAACCTCCAGATTAGTCTGTAACACAAACTCATACATTTCTATGCAATATCATCATGTAATTGCATACAACCATAATTTCAATTTGGTATCCATGTACCAACAACTTTAACATCAATTTTTTCAAGTTAGAAATAGATCTCATAATATCCCATAATTCAATTATCGACACCCATTCATAAAATTATCATTTACAAAATAGATTGCATCATATCCAACATCATTCTAATAGCATTCAAACCTTCATAGGATTCTCATTCACACAATATGTCACATCATATCCGTCATCATCACTAACAATTAGACATTCATAGAATTTACAATCACATAGTAGATCTCATCATATCCATCATCATCGATAACATTTAAACATTCATAAAATTTACATTCTCACAATATATTGCATCATATCCATCATTATCCAAATACAATTAAGCATTCATAAAGATTCATACATCTTAAAAGTTGAAGTGTATCGTTTAATAGTTTCACTTGTGAATAGAAGATAAAGGTGTGTAGACCTCGGGTAATCCTAGCGGTCTAAGTCAAAAGGTAGTGTTACATACACCCAACCTTTGAGAAACATATTCTCAAGGTGGTAAAAAAAGTGAGGGATAATCTCATCATAGTCTCTTGACGTCTTCCCAAGTAGAAGATTCTGGACTATACTTGTCCCACTGGACCTTAACTTGGTCTACCAAACGGTTCCTGAGCTGTCGGACTCTATGGTCCAATATGCGTAACGGTTATACCAAGAGGGTTCCCATGTTCGATACCTGCAATTCCTTCTAATTTAGTTTATGTGATTCATCAACAACATAATGATGTAAAACAAATACATGAAAAACATTATGAGTTTTATGCAAGTTGGGCAGCAGTACGAGACGATAGGTAATGGGTCCAATTTTCTCTTGGATTCTAAACAATCCTATAAATCGAGGTGACAACTTTGTCCCCTTCCCAAACTGAATTGTACTCTTATTAGGCCTCATACTAATGGAAACCCAAACTCCAACTTTATAACTTCAACCAATCCTATGTGTATCTGGATAACTTTTTTGTCTATCCTATGCTTCCTTTAGTCTCTGCCTAATCTAAATCACCTGTTCTTCCATCTCTTGAATCAATTATGTTCCAACTGTTACTTAGTCTTCTAATCTATCCCAGCTCAACGATGTTGGGCATGGCCTTCCATACAGATCTTCATAGGGTGGCATTCCGATGGAGCTATGAAAACTGTTATTGAAGGAAAACTCTACCAAAGGTAGGTACTTCTCCCAATGGGTTTGATTATCCATGAAATACATCCTAAGCATGTCTTCCATGAATTGATTTACTCTCTTAGTTTTCCCATCTGTTTCAGGATGATAAGTTGTGATTAAGTTCAACCGAGTCCCCAACGCTGACTGCAGACCTGTCCAAAACCTAGAAGTGAATCTGGAGTCCCTATCTGAAATGATCTTCTTAGGTATCCCATGAAAATGGATGACCTCACTTACAAACACGCGTGCTACATTAGTGACATCATATGTGTCTCTAACCAGAATAAAATGAGCATTGTTGGTTAACTTATCAACTATCACAAGAATGGAATTGTGTCTAAGAGATGTGAGCAGAAACCCTACAACAAAATCCATAGACATGACTTCCCACTTGGACATGGGAACATCATGTGGTTGTAGGAGGCTTGTCGGGTGGTGGTGGTCGACTTTCACTTGTTGACACTCTAGGCACTTGGCGATGAAATGGACCACATTGCGCTTCATGCCTACCTAGAAGAAGACCTTCCTCATGTCTGCGTACATCTTCTTCACACCTAGATGTGTACAATAAAGTGCTCTTTGGGCTTCCTTCAGTATGATGCTTAGAATATCCCCATCTTCAGGGATGTACATCCTTCCCCGATATCTCAATAGTTAGTCTGCTTCCAAACTATATCCTTTGTACTTTGGATTTAATTTCCTCCCACTCTGGAGGTTTGAAGTAACCTCTAAATACCAATTGTCTTCTTGGAGTTGCGCCAACACACGTTCCCTCAGATTGACCTTTAAGGGTACCAAGGAGAAGACACATGGTATCCTACTCAAGGCATCTGTGACCACATTTTCATTTCCCTTGATGTATGAAATACCAAAATCGTACTCACTCATAAACTCACTCCATCGCCTTTTCCTGGCATTCAAATCCCTTTGAGTGAAGAGATGTTTTAAACTTTGATGGTCTGTTTTGAGCTCAAAGTTTCACCCCACAAGATAGTGCCTCCAAAGTTTCAGAGCTAGCATTACAGCTGCCAACTCTAAATCAAGAGTCATGTATATCACTTCGTGTTTCTTCAACTTCCTGGACACACAAGCTATCACTCCTCCATCTTGCATTAACACGGCCCCCAACCCTTTCTTCAAGGCATTTGTGCGGACTGTGAAGTCTTTTTCCATATCCAACACTCGTAGAATTGGTGCACTAGTTAGTAACGTCTTAAGCTCGATGAATGCACTATCACATTCTTCTATCCATTCATACCTGAACCCCTTGCACTGCAAAGTGGTGATGGGTTTCACTATTTTTGAGAATCCTTCCACAAATATCCAATAATAACCTACTAGCCCCGTGAAGCTTCTCACCTCATGGGCATTTTTTGGCACTGGCCACTCCATAATGGCCTTTACCTTTTCTATGTCCATAGAGATTCCTTCACCAAAAATGATATGACCTAAATAGTGTATTTCTCTTTGGAAGAAGGAACACTTTGACAACTTCCCATACAATTTGTTCTCTCTAAGGCAGGACAACACCACTCATAAGTGTTGCTCATGCTCTCTTTCAATTTTGGAATAGATGAGGATGTCATCTAAAAAGACTTGTACAAAATGATCTAAGTACTTCTAAAATACTCCGTTCATGAGGCTCATGAATATTGTTGGCGCATTGGTCAATCCGAAAGGTACTGTGACAAATTCATAATGTCCAAACCGAGTTCGAAAGGTATTTTTTGGGATATCTACTTCCTTAATCCTTAACTGGTGATACCCTGATTGCAAATCAATCTTTGAGAATACCACTGCTCCTTTCATCTGATCAAATATGTCATATATTCGTGGCATTAGGTAAATATTTTTCATTGTAGCATGGTTCAAGTCCTTGTAATCTATACATAGTTGTAAGGAGCCATCTTTCTTCTTTAAAATAATTACTGGTGCACCCCCAGGTGAGACACTAGGCCTTATTAGCCCTAAGTCCAGTAACTCTTTCAACTACATTTGCAACTCACAAAGTTCTGGCAACTGTCATCCAATACAGTGTCTTGGAAATTGGTTTTGCACCAGGTTTTAGCTCAATAGTAAAATCAAGCTCCCTCTCAGGAGGTAACCCTAATAACTTGTTCGAAAAAACATCCTTAAATTATGACAATACCAGGTACTGATCCAAGGAGGGTCCCTTCCTTTAATTCACCACTTCCACTACATATATTCAACACCCTTGACTCATGCACCGCTTAACCTTCATAGTTGAGATAAATTGTAATGACACCTTTCTCCATACACCCTGGATCTCTACCGGCCTTCCTTTGTCGTCAACACAAAGCACCCTTTTTGTGAAACAATCTACCAAAGCTCAATGAGCTTCTAACCAATCCATTCCAATGATTAGGTCATACGCCCCGAGAGCAGTAACGTATACCTTCAACCTAGTAGTACACACTCCCAGGTCTACTATACAATCATCAATGGTAGGTCCTACTACTTGTTTTTCCCCTGAGGCCATCTCGACTTGTTTAAAGTCATTGTGATCGTAGACTGCCAACCCACTCTTTTATAATGCAGATGGTGAAATGAAACTATCCGTAGCACTAGAATCAAATAAAATCTTAACGTTGATATGATTTAGCATACCCGATGACTCCACCATCGTGGATTCATGTTCTGCTTGGAGATTATTAACTTTTGCGTAAATATGGTGGCTGCCACATGTTCTTCCCATCGGGGCCTTTCCTTCTCTATGCGCAAATCCTGATTGTAAATCTAGGAAGTCATGTTGGTAATGGGGTCCTCCATATCCCAAACATGTAACACAAGATTGAACCTATGCATTGTTCTGTGACTATCTCTGAAATGAGTTCCTTCCCCTAGAACTCTTGCCCCTACTAGCTTTTCCCTGAGACGGTCGTGGACCTGCCTGTGTCATTAGTGATTAGCGGGATGCTGCACTTTCTGCCATTGAAATCCCTGTGACTACTATCCTTGGTGCAACTCTATTACCATATGGAGGTGGCTGTGAGCCCCCTCCCTTGGGAAATTTTCTAGGGGCCTTCCCCACGAATCCAAGACGATGTGGAAAGGTCGGTCTCATACCTCCAGTTAAGTTCATGTGTTCCTCCACATAACACACATTTTCCATAGCTTCCGCTACTGAAGATGTTTTCCACATCTGCACCATAGCCCTTTTCTTAGGGTTTAGCCCATAGATGAAGAGTTCTGCCTATCGTTGGTCATTATCTAGGTATGAAACATATTTGACCAGTTCCATAAACCTGATCTCATATTCTTCTATAGTTTTGTTTCCATGTACTAAGGCATGAAACGCTCCTACCTGTTGTTCCTCATAGTAAGTTGGCAGATATTTCCTTCGTAACCTCTCCTAAAAAATTTCCCAAGATACGGTGTCCGGGCTAAGATGCAGTTACCTTTCTAGGTTGCCCCACTAGTTCAAGGAACTGTCTCTCATCTGGAAAATCACTGTCTTCTCCTTTGAAGTGGATGCATAGTCTCTTAAGGAAAAACACCTTGACATGCCTTCCAACCATGCCTTGGCACATTCACTGGCACGACCCCCGACAAACTCCAGAAGTTTGATCTTTTTCAATTCTCTAGTGATGTATTTGGGTGGAGGTCCTCCCCCTGAATCACTCGACGCTTCTAGATTACCCATTCCATATGGTCGATATTCCACTTCGATCCTTGTTGGTTGACGCCCCTTTAAAGTTTCATTTATGGCCTCCAAAGAGCACAGTATGAGAGCTAGTTTAGGCGATGGTGGCGGCAACGCTGGCAATCCCTGCGACGCTACCCCTCTATCTCGATTTCCTTGAGTCCTAACCATCCTATAATTTAATCTGCATTAACCAAAGTTGTCAGGGTGAGTTCAAGGACATTTCTCATTTGCGCAACTTAGACTAGAAAATAGGGTTAGGCATAAGTTTTTTTTTACTTGTCTGTAAACAGACGTTACTCTCTTTAGGGGAAGTGGATAGGTTAGGTTTAAAGCATCTAAGCTTGATGTCTTCATTCATGAATCCTAGCAACTCTCTCACCTTGCTAGCGCCACACTGTAACCTTCAATTACTCTAACTTGTGTGTATAATCAAGCATCAACCCCGACCCTTGTAACAATATGCACCACTCATTTTAATCACCTTTATTTATTATAACACAATTAGTCTCATCACTCATCAAGTTATTTAATCCCTAAAACTAACTTACATAGTTTAATTCCCCTTAATCAATAATCGACATTAATTAATTAATTAATTAATCCTCCACTAACTATAACTATTAATCCTCCATAATTATAAATTTCCCATTAAATATAACTAATCATCCATTATTAATCCTCAATAATTATTAATCCTTCATTAATTATTAATTTCCCATTAACTATAACTAATCCTTCATTAATTATCTTCAATAATTATTAATCCTCCATTAATTATTAATTTCCCATTAACTAAGTATGACTCTTAATATATATATATATATATATATATATATATATATATATATATATATATTAATATTTTTTTTTTTATATATAATATATAAAAAAAAAAAAATATATATCCCCCCCCTTTTTTTTTATATTTTTTTTATATATCTATATATATATATATATATCTATATATCTATCTATATATATATATATATATATATATATATATAATTGAACTAAATGTAACTAATAACATAATAAGTAAATAAAATAGAAATTAAAAAAAAAAATTAAATAATAAAAATTAAAAAAAACATCAATTATCCTTGGGCATCGTGGGACCTTGCATGAGGCCCACATGCCCCCTCCCTCTTTTCCCAACTGTTCAATCCAAAATAAAATAATAATAAAGGCAACAACTATTCAACCCCTAGCAAACCCTAATCTCGAACTTACTCCTACATTTTCTAACTCCAGCACATGAGATTTTCGCTATTCCTGTGGCTCCGCCTGTGGTATTTCTCTCATGTCTTCTCTTAGTGTCTTGGCATTTGGTGTGTTAAGATTGTCGAGGGCTTGCCCCTCTTGTGTGCTAGTTTATGTACGATGTATATTTTTTTTTGTTAATCCTATGGTCGTATTTGTTGTCGTATAGGCAGGCAGGCGTACGAGCTAGGGTTTCAGGCCTTTTGTGATCAGATATTGAGAGAAAATGGGAGGAGATGGCCCCATTAGCTGTGTCGAGCCCCCAATCTATAGGGGTTGTTTAGTTTCTGAGAACTGGACATGTTGAGATATGTAAGCTATGCCTCTTAGTCTCAGCGCTTGCGCCTTGTGCTTGGCTTGAGTGAATCGATGCATGTGGTTTTCTCGGCCTCTCTTCAAAGGAGAGTTGTACACTAGTGTTGTAAATGCTTTGCTAAATTTTTATTTTTTTATATATATATATATATATATATTTTTATATTTATGTATATATATTTTTTTTTATTATTTTTGTTTTTTTTTTTTGTTGTGGGTGTTGTTGTAGGTCGTGTGGTGCTAGCGATTGGATGTTGTCTCATCCCTGCATGGCTTAGTGCTCGACACTTTGGGCACTAGCTTGTGAACTGCATTGTGGGCTCTCCTTTTGTGACCTAGTGCTTGGATCTGACACTCCTCATTTGTGACCTGGTACATGGCTCTGGTGCAGGATTCAAACTGTAGATCTCGTTAGTCAGATATTGCACTTTGGTTGTTTGTAATGAAGGCCGTGAGAGCCTATTTCTATTAAGGATATGACCTTTCCTTTGTCTTTCACATTTTCCAATACCATGGCTTAGTGTCGATTTTCAATTTTTTTCATTTGCCCTCAACACCCTCTATGTACATGATCCACGAGCGTCTGTCATATTTTCTAAAATATTTGTTGTCAGTTGTATTTTTCTTGATAGCATGATTGTTATCTACATCTACGATGTCCATGGAACCACCAGGTTTGGGAGAGAACTTGGCAAGAAACTTGGTGGCATTTCCATGCAGACATGACTTCAAATCGTACCGCCATAAGACTTTAGTGATGAGTTGCAGACATGTAAGGCATGGAGTTTTGTCTTTTTCCATGTTGGTAGTGCAAGTGATGTAGATGGGGTCTAAATGCTTACACTGAGATGCATACAGATCCTTTTTGGCCTCTCATTTCATGCACTTGGCGTTTTCCTTGGCATACTCCATGTATAAGAAAACAACAACCATAGCATAAATTCTCTGGCTTTGATTTTGATTTGGCTTTCTCTGGCTGTCAGATCCACCTTTTTGTGGAAGAGTTGGGGGTGGGAGGGTTGTGTAGGCTGTTTGGTGAATGCAGGAGGAAAATGAAATGCAGGCCATCATGGATTCCTCTTCCACATGACCTGGTTTCACGCTTCAATGCTTGGATTGTATGTTGAATGTGTGGCTAACACACAGGGTTAAATATTGGCCTTCAGGCCTTCACGTAGTGTATAAGGGCTCTGCTACTTGTTGGACCTCCTCGTGGCTTAGTGTGAGTGCTTGCACACTGTATCTTTGTGTGTTTCATGGTGTTACTAGTGATAAATGCTAACAGGTGTGTTGTATGACTGTAGGTGCGTGGCTTCAAGAAATGGAGATTGTCCTTTGGGCACAACCAAATTTTTATGCTTTTATTTATTTATTTATTTTTATATATCTGTGTATATATATATTTTTTATATACTGTTAATACTTATATTCTTTTTTTCATTATGAGTAGTGCATGGGACATGTTCCCTTCCTCCTCCTGGTTTGGTGTGATGCTTGGCATGCAGGCTTTGACCTGGATATCGACATGTCATTACTGACATTTG
>JZKD02S1401517.1:1386566-1434766 GCA_000966675.3 Picea glauca
TGTATTCACTTTGAATTATAATACACTCATCACTTCACTTTATTATTTACCTTTTAAAATCTCTTAAACCACTTTGATTACTTTGAGCTTTTGGGGCTTCTAGATGACATATGAGAGTCCTCTAACTTCGTAAGGCCATAACTCTCAAACTGTGAGGATTTATGTGACATTATACATACCACCAGAAATGGCATGACATGTAATATCCATATAGAATATTATTATCTAAAAATATATCATAACTCATATCATTACCCATCAAACAAACTTGGGGTCATTACCCAAACCTAGGGTCTACAACTTCTCATGGCCATAACTCTCAAACCGTGAGGAATTATGTGACGTTCCACATACCACTAGAAATGACATGACAATAACTATCCATCTAGGATATTTTCCCTGACAAATTTACTTTCCTTCATCTCAGTATTCCACAATTAAGCATGGGTTCACTTACTCCACAAAGTGCCTTCCCATGAGGGATTTCACCATAAGGGGACCACTTTGGAGTTCATCCATATTTACTTCTTATCAACCATGACAAAAAAATAATGAGTCACATTTACATCAAACACTATTGGGTCCATTACCCAAACCTTTGTGCTACGGGTCTTTCTTCAAGGGTTGACATCAATGACAACCAACCTTAATGAATAAAATCATTCTTATTGATCCATGTCTTGAAGTAAGACATTCTCATAGTATATAAATTCAATAAGGAAAAGGTAATAACAAAATCCCAAATTATGAAGCTTGTCCATCAACATCAAAACTCCATAGAAAGAAAAATGAAATGACATTTGAATTTCATGAAATTCAAACCAAACAAAAGAAAAGAATATAAACTCAAACAAAGAAAACCAATACCAATCTAATCAAGTCAAAGGGAAAAAAACAAAGAATCCAAGTAAAATTTCAAGGGACCCTAGATTTTGATTAAAAATAAAGAAGGGGGTTGTTGGGGACCAGAAAATGGCGACTCACTGGGCGAAGAAGTTATCTCTGACCTATTAAAATTTCATCTTTGATTTCATTATACTCAAAAGAAAACTCTTGAAAAATAGGTTCAAGAATAGCATTGTCTTTGTCTGCATCTGAAGTTGTTTTATTGAGTTTCTCCTTCATTAACTGTTGATTAAAAACATCACCATCATCATCATAGAGAGGATTGTGTTGAACATAAACTAGTTAAGAACATCTCACTGGCTATTGATTTTTGAGATCTATCAACTCATCATTCAATAGTTGGGATAGAGATTGAAGTAGTCTAAATTTAGCTTGCGCCACTTGCAAACAAGTTAGCACTGAGTGAAGAGTTATTTTGTTCAATATAACTATGTTGTCTTCAGTGGTTTTTATTAGAGTGTTCAGTAACTCTAATAATTCGAGCCATTTCAAAAACACTAAATGAGGTCTCCTTGTGCAGGTAGATCCTGATTACAATTTTACTCAACAAAAGAAGTCTTATCTACAACTTTCTCACTTGAATCGTTCACTTGAACTTCACGCTCGCTTGCTATTCATTCTCGCTCGCTTGAAATTTTCTTTCTTTCTTCCAAGAAGTTGAGGATGTCGGTTACCACCGAAAATGCATCCAAAACTTGATTACAATGTTTTGAGTTTCAACTACTCATCCTTGTCAATTTTGACTCAAAATTACAATGAATCTTGGGTGTGAAGCTCAACCGAGAATGCACCCAATTACGATTGATTTTTACAATGATTTGAGTTAAACTATTCAACCTTGTCAATTTCAACTCAAAATTACAATAGACTTTTGGGTGTTGGGATCAACTGAGAATGCACCCAGTTACAAATTCAATTCAATTCAACTTGATCTCAACAATACAAGTAAAGTTACAAATACATTATTGCAAGTACAAATCAAATTGATGAAGTAATCTTACAGCAAACACTGTTTGCAAGTTACAATAAAGTTGACTTCAAAGTTGAATTACTCTTCAAATTTGAATGTGTTGTTGATCCTTTTGAGTCTCATTTTCCTTTGATTATGATGTTGACTTGTTCATTTATTTAGTATTCTTTATAGATGCTTGATTTTCATTACTTTTGTTTGAATGCATGTGCATGAGTAACATTGTTCTTGAGCTTGTGTGTGTTGTGTTAAATGCTAAAATTGTAAGTTTGTTTATGTCAAAACTAGACAATAAAAAATATAATCCTCCATGAAAATTTCACCACAAACATACTACACAAGGTGTACCTAAGATCCCCTTATTCAATTTCGGGTGGATCTTGGACACAAGAGAAAAGATTAAACAATTTTATTATGAGTATCTCTCTTATGAGACCAAATACAATGGGGAAGCTACATCATATTTTCTCCTTCACAATGCTTTGACAAGGCTTTCAATTCATAAGATTTCACTTATGCTCTCAAAGGCTTAAGAAAACAATAAATTTCTTCTCAAGAAATGAGTGTCTTACAACCTCCCATAGAAAACTCAATTCATCACTCACTTCTCAAAATAAAATCCCGTTATGAAATATCACTCTTTTTTTATTATTATTACATTATGAAACATATTCATATATTTTGTCATAAATATAATAAAAAAAATTATTCTTTTGGATTTACATGCTAAAATAAAATCTTTTAAAAATAACTTATTCCAAAAGTAGCTTTTGGAAAAAAGAATAGCATGAGATGATTTGGCAACATATCTTACCAAATTGAAAAGATTTTACCAAATTTTCTACGATTCTTTCCATGTTTTTTGTTGGGAAGTCGATTCTCTTTGTCACCTAGTGTTGCGAATTGAATATGAAAATCTCTTTTTCACTGGACAGATCATTGAAATGGAAGAGTGGATTGATCGATGGATTTACTTGATTGGTATATGGTTGATTTGATTGCCAAACAGACTTTGTGCCTTGTTTTATCTGATCAAATGTGACAAAACTTGCAATAGAGTTTTGTTATAGATTGTTTGGGCTCATTGATTCATGGAAACTCTAAGTGGTCTTCTCTCTATCGCATAAAGGATATCAAAGCACTCATATCTGGTTTCCAATCCTGAGGAGGCGACTTTGTTCTACATTCCCTTCTATGGAGTCTTCGATGTGATGAGATGGAACTTGAGGAAGAATATCAATAGCCAGAAATGAGATGAACTCGGCATGGATATTTTTAGATCTTAGATTTAGATCTGCTTGGATGGAGGCCTTCTCTTCATCAAGCTTCTCCCGAGCAGCCAGTTGCATCTCCACTACAATACAATCATTTATCTCTACGCTATAGTGGCATATACTCTGCCAACTTGTGTCATATTCCCACTGTAATATTGAGGACACTCTAGCCATTGGAAAACATAGGGGTTTCAGATTCATCGTTTGCAAATCCTAGAACTCTACGATCTATGTCAAGGAAAGTGTGCACCCCTCCAATGAGAAGAATAGGTGCCAAACGTCAAGAACTGCGTTGTTCCATCATTTGTTTTTTAAATCTCTTTGTAAATGGTGAGAAGAACCACCGCCAGTTGGGAAATCTGCTTGGCACCCACGACCTGTATCCACACAGTGTTAGTGATAAAATCAGAGAAGGAGGTCGAGTTCTTCTATGTCGCCTACCTCAACGTGCATGCCCAAACCCACTAGGTGATTTTTTGATTCGATGAAATCCCTTGTGGTCTTGAGAGATGAAGGAATTTTCTATCTCCTCTGATCTCGAGGGAATTCACCCTCTGAAGAAGATGTGAATTTTTGTGCCTGCTTCAAAACTGCTAAAAACAACAATCGAAAGAGACAACACTATGCCAAAACCTTTGTCTTTGCTTCGTGGCCTCTTCATTATGTAGCCAGATTTGATCCTTTCTCATGCACCTCTTCTGACAGGGCATTGCATACAACTAATTCTTGGTGGCGACTCATTTTCCTAGACTCTGGGTGCACTTCTACTCGATGCTCAAAATAACTTACAAAAATAAATCTCAACTTCAACCGAGCTATCTATAATCTCCAGTAAAAATTATATATTTAAAACCCTCGCTCTTTGTTTGTGGTTAAAACAAAATTACAACTATACATGCAACAAATATTATCTACCTCTCTACTCCTATTCCTACCCCTAAGCACAAGTAGGACTATAGTCTCAGATTCTTATCTCTCTGGGGATCTCTCGTGAGGGAGTCACACCCAACCAAGATCTGATACCAATTGATAAAACATAAACAAGAAAATAAACATGGTGGAAAAGGCTCACTAGCCAACACTATTGTATTCACTCCAATGTTACATATTTATAGTACAATGGGTGATGTTGTAACATCCCACTCTGGCACACTGAGAAAACTTATTCTTTGAGGACACTTGCTCGCAAGTGATCCGGACTATTATGATATTAAAACATTTGTCCTTGATTATGATGCGTTATGGTAGATTACATGATGTTTTACTGCATTGACACAGACAGGTGCTATTGACTTGGTTTTACTGAGTGTGAAGGGTTTCGAACCTTGAGGATGCAGAGGCATCGACAGAACCCCTTGGACTCCGGATTGAGTTAGGGAGTGTTCTATTGGGGTTTGATTGTTTAACTGTGATATTAGTACATTTTATTAGAAGATATGATGTGGATATGTTTTGACATGATTTTTTGATGATGCAGGCTGATGAAAGCTTGCCGACCAGACTCACATATGGAGTAAAGGGGCCACACATGACTACCATAGAGGTTGAGGGAGAGGTGTGGATAGCAGCCCTGCCACAACCTACTAGCACTCCCACCATGGCTCGAACTGTATTTTAACGATTACCTAGTTTGAGAGGACCTAATATGCCGCAAGGGCAGACTACGACAGTTGCTCATGATGATTCTAAGGGGCATGCAATAAGGTGGGGGCCTTATTCCTTAGAATCCCTTAGTCTCCCACAAGTTCACCTGGCAGAGTGTTAACTCTAGGGGTTATTGATGTCTACCAATCAGTCAAGAGGTGAGTAGCACCCTTGGAGCACGTGGTGCATCCTGAAGGGCGTGTCACGCAAAAGAAACACAAGAGGTGAGTGGCACCCTTGGAGCACGTAGTGCATCCTGAAGGGCACGTCATGCAAAGGAACAAATGAGGTGAGTGGCACCCTTGGAGCACCTAGTGCATCCTGAAGGGAATGTCACATTGATGATGATAGAGGGAGGAACCTAGATGGCGCTAACACAGATAACACATTAAGAAATTTTAAAACAACTTCCCTAATTAAATGTTGCCCAGTTCAGAATATAAGCTCTAAGTCTAAAACTTCTCTGGGGGTAAAATTTTGTCTAACCGTAAGAAAAATACCCTATAAAATTAAATTAATAAAAATTAAAACAAAAACCACTGAGTAATAATTTTGGTCTTCTTAAAATTTTTAGTAACATGAAGAGAATAAGAGTTAAATAAAATCCTGTGAATATAAAATATGAGGCTTTTAATAAATTTTAAACTTTTGATAATTTAGGAAGGTATTAAATTATTAGTAAAAATAAAAAGAGGTTAATTATAAAATATAAGGAGGCATTTAATTTATTTTAAACTTTTGATAATTTAAGAAGATATTAAATTATTAGTAAAAATGAAAAGAGGTTAATTATAAAATAAAAGGAGGCATTTAATTTATTTTAAACTTTTGATAATTTAAGAAGGTATTAAATTATTAGTAGACAGGGAAAGAGGAAATATAAAATTTATAAAACTAAGGAATGGAGGAAACATAATAAAGGAAAGAGGGGAACTTTTGGTAAAAAGCGAGGTCAACTTAGTAAAGAATATGCAATTAAGAACCTTCTAAATTGAACTAAATTAGCAACTTCATTTTAGGGAAAGTATTTAAACCTGTAAGGGAATCTAGGAACACCTAGGAGTAAATTTAGGAGTAACTCTAGGTGGGTGAGGGAATTGAGACATTTATTAATTTAAATAAATTAATTATTGGAGGAAAGTGGGGGATGGATGACACTTGTGTGAAGGAGAAATTTTGGAAGATTTTTATTAAAACCTAAAATTTAATGAGATTAGGGAAAGAATGGAAGTTCTAAAATTCTATAAAAGAGAGAGAGGAGAAGGAAGAAGGGGATCGGTTGTTAGTATAACGTTACACTGCCAAATTAGTGACTTGACTGATTTACTTGTGAGGAGTTGGGATTTCCCAGCTCGGATAGGAGTGGTAGCTCAGCCTTGAGAGGCGAGCTGGGAGCTAGACGTACCATCTGGATAGTGTGTGGCCCCTTTGTGGCTTAGGGGCTAAGGGGGAAGTAGAGTACCCCTAGCGTTGGCTGGGAGGTACTGGTGTAGTCTCGATGGTTGATGAGCGGGAACGAAAAGGATCGTGCGGATGTCATTCGAGGCAGGCGAGAAGGCAATGGTATGTCCTTTATTTCATAGAGTAGAATGCCTTAGGATTTATGATTGGTTTTTCTTATGGTTTTGTAAATGAATTGCATGATTAAAGTGTTAGCGAACCCTATTTTCATAGTCCTTGGTTGATTGTCATGATTGTGCCTTCGAGTGTTGAGAAACCATGTGTTGGTATCTATGCGTTCTCTAAATTTCCACCACTGCAATATTATTACCTTAATAGCATTTTACCTTTGTGATTCAGTGATAATGGTTGTTGCTAGGACAAATTTAAGGTTGATGTTTATGATTGATTCTCGTTTAGGGTGTGAGAGGTCCCAAGTTAAATTCTAGAGAGACTGCCCTTATCTCTTTCCACCGTTCTATTATTCATGTCAGTAAAATTTGTTTTCTTGGATTGTGGTTGATCGGCTTATCTCGCTGAAGGAGATTATCGCCTCTTGTCTATAATTTTAACCCCAGAGATGAATTCATCTCTGCGAATGTGACCTTGGTTGCATTTTATCTCACAACAGTGTTTAAACTCCACCCTTTAAAAATTGGGGATGTTATCAACTCAACCTCTGAACTCAACAATTCACCAGGAATGTCACAAACTCTGCCAGATTTTCCATCTCAGCGAACTGAATGGTGCCCTAACAGTTGGCAACCGTCGTTTTTCTCCCTTCCTTATTTATCCTTGGCCTCAACACCATCTTCGGCAGCGTTGAATTCTAGTGAGGACCTCGTTGCTAGCCAGTGTTCACACCTCAGGCTTCAGTCACCTATCTTTAATCACCTGATGTCAACCTTTATTCGTCGTTTGTCCTTCACACCTCGACCCACGTGCATAAACCTTTGGAATGCTTTTTTTTTTCTTTATTTATTTTATGGATGAATTTGTTTTAGTACCCCGGCCCTGCATTAATAATTATCTCCTCTGTTAACCATGATTTCACCTTCCTTTTCTCAGAATGCAATTCATTATTGGTTAATAAATTTATTGTTACATGTTATTATTGGGTAATTTTTCTATCTGCGTATGCTTTAATACCTCTGCGCATTTTTCCTGGGGTATCTCCTTTCTGGTGATTTTTCAATTGATTACGACTATCGGTTACCTTCATTGTGTGGCGAAGTTCTTTTAGGAGACTCGATTTTCCTTTAAAACCATGGCCTGTTACCCAGGCTTTCCCTTTACCTCATTTTGTTCTGACAACTGTAGCGTTCCACCCTTTTTGTTATTTCCTTTTTGGTCAATGGATAGTAAGAGAACGTGGGGTTGAATTGGGATTGATGTCATCTTGAGTTGTTTGTGCACCAGTGTTTTTTGCAGCTTCAAACTAAAAGGATCCTATCGTTTTACCTCTTCATCGATGGAAAAAGAATGGCATGGTAAACCCCAACCCGAGGATTATTTTGTCAAGGTAGCTAGGAAACAACTTGAGTTCTTAATTTGCCTTTTTATTTAGGATTCAATCTTCCTTAAAATCCTCATACAAATTTGTAAGTTAGCATTGCCTAGTATCTTAATTAATTCCAATTTTGGTTTGTTCTTTTTATAGCTCTTTTAAGGACTGGTAGGGTAGTTGGTGTCCCTTCCTTGTTTCTCCTGGTGATGGAATCCTTTATACCTTAAATGGAAGTGTAAGGTGTCATTGACAACCCTTTTGTACCACTTAAAAGGATTTGGGAACTTCTTTTGGTACCTAGTAGTAGAATATGTATTTTAGCGTTTAAATCTTATTGTTAATAGGTGCTATCCTTTTAATTATTTCTAATGGATGTACAATGTAGCCTTTACTCCCTTTATTTCTTTTTAATGGATTTTGGTATTTAATTCTTAATTTATCACTTAAATAAAATAGCTCATTTTCTTAAAATGCATAGCGATCTACCTAGGAGTTCAACTTGTTACATGAGTGGAATCGTCGATAAGTGATTCTTGACTTAAATGATATTGATCTTAACAAATTACTAATCATATTTAGAAGAGTTTTATGACATTTCAAATTTGTAGTTATGCCCATGTGTTTCTTGCTATTCTTCATGTAATTTCCTTTGCTCAATTGTTTTCTTTTTATATTGCATAATGGATGGATTAATCATAGCAGGTTATTTTATTTGGCACCATGATAGGTATGACGGGCATGTGTGTAGTCACTGCATCTTCCACTAGAAATGTTAGATACAGTTGAATTAATGAATGATTAATTCCGCGCCTCGAAGTAAATTAGATGACTACCTTTGCATCTTGATTTAAAATAATGTTGTTTTCTTTTCGCTCGCACTTATGTCGTTTCATGATGGATTTCATAATCAAATTCTCTTGCACCGTGGAATTATTGTGATGTGTGTTGGTTTATAGAAACTTATCGCGCAACGATTGTCGTTGTTGTTTGTTGATTTAGCATATTTAGTTTGGTCTGATTGGTGTTAGTGGGATGTAGACGCCTCCTTTCTCCTCAGAACAGTCACCAGCCCTGAGACCTTAAATGGTTAAAATTGATGGGAACCTGGGCTTGAGCATTGCTTATGTGTCTTGGAGGTCCTAACCATTGCAGGGTAGGACGGATGGGTAGCTAGTCTTTTTATTTGTTGGATGATTGTTGTTCTTTACTGGAGGATGTTGATGTGCGTCTTAGATCTTTATGTTGATATCACAGTTGCATGCATCATGATGTGTCGTCATGTGGTGGCACAAAGTATAATGTATTGTTACCCTTGTACACACGCACCCACACACAAAAAAAAAATTCACTTGTTATAAGAGGTTTTTCAGCATAACGAGGAGGCTCGTTACATATGGTATAAGAGTGTGTTCGACCCACGACTTGGGATCGCTACGGATTTTGTTGAAATGATTGGATTATATTGTTGCTAATAGAGTTGATTGTGTGCATGTAGGTAATCATGGTTAGAGGATGCCGCGGAGGAAGACAATGGGGTGATATGGAAGGAGTCACGATGCCTCCCGTAGAATCCACACCTGGAGGGTCTAGCGCCTAGGGAGACAATTGTGTTCTTGGGCAGGAGAAGATAGCAGTTGTCGATGTAATCAGAATGATGATATCCTTTTAGTGCATGTATGAGGCACTAATCAGCCATTTGGACAGAGATGAGGCTAGGGCATCGACAGGTGTCGTCGCGTTCACCGGTCGTTAATAGTAGCATTCACTGTGAACTTGAGAAAGTCAAATTTCCCAAGTTCTTTGGTGCCCCAGACGGTGCAGCCTCTGAGGCATGGTTGGAGAACATGGCAATGTGATTCATACTTCGCAATTATGCCTCCAACATGAAGGTTTGCATGGTGGTCTTTCAAGTGAAGAGGAGTTCTCTTCTATGGTGGAAGACGCTCCTACCATAGCTAAACATGGCCATCGAAGATGTTTCATGGGAATTGTTCGAGGAATGGTTCTGAGAGAGGTACCTTTTAGAGGAATTCATTGAGCATAATCTCAATGAGTTCAATGCCTTATGACAGGGAGGTCGTACAGTGCCCAAGTACGAGGCCCATTTTATGGAGCTGCTCTGGTACACTCCACACCTTAACACAGAGAAACTTAAGGTCAACAGGTTCGTGTTCGGCCTTAACGACAGTCTACATGCAAAGGTTAGGATTTTGATGCCTCAAACCTTGCACGATGTCATCCAGAAGGCCCTCATAGCTGAGGAGGAGCTTAACAGTGGGGGTCAGACCAGAACTCCAGGGAGACCAGCAGGGAAGGTTTTATCTGGAACACAGTAGCACCAGACACTAGAGAGACATACACAGGGATAGCATGGCTTCCAGTGGGGATCCACTTTCACTACACCCTAGCGACTGCCACCTCAACAGCAGAAACCTTATCAGGGACCACCACATCAGCAGCAGTGTCGCCCGCAGAACCAGTAGTTTAGGCATGTTCAGCAGAACAAACCAGGGTTCCAGGCCAGTGGGCCATCATCTTCTACTTTGGCTACCAGGACTACTGGGCTGAAGAAGGGGTGTTAGACGTGTGGGGAGCCATACTACCAGCGTGACTGTCTTGTGGAGAGGACCAAAGCGTTCGGATCAGCCGGACCCACTACAATGGGAGATATGAGCAAGGCCCATCGGATTCATACAGTGGTAAATAACAGCCAGGCATAGCATCAGTCAACTGTGCTCAAGATGACAGGTACCGTAGCTAACTAGACCCTGAGTATTTTGATAGATCCCGGTGCTACCGAGAGTTTCGTTTCTAGTGCAGCGCTAAAAAGGATTAAGGTAAAGGCATTCAAACATGATGATTTTAGCTTTGTATAGATGGCTTTAGGAGCCAAACAAAAGGTTGGAGGAAAGTTTACAGGCTGTGCCCTTAACCTAGGAGAGTTTTTCATGAGGACCAACTTGTGGGTCACGATGTTAGGATCTTATGATGTCATAATTGGTATGGATTTGTTGGAATCGCATAAGGCGATTCTCAACTGTAAGACAAAATGGTTGATCTTGGTCGATGAAGAGGGATAGAGGCATGTTATTGTGGGACACAACCAGGGATTTTCTCTGAGGTTTGTCTCTTCCTTACAGTTATGGAAGAGTATGTGCAAGGGGTGAAAGCTTTATGCGATCCTTTCATTAAACGAGAAGGGAGTAGTGGAAGGTGTATAACACCTTCTGGTGGTGAGAGAGTTTGTGGACGTATTCTCGGAGGAGTTACCTAGGATGCCACCGGAAAGGGAATTGGAGTTTACCATAGACCTGAAACTGGGGACTGAACCGATAGCAAGAACGCCTTATCGAATGTCGACTCTGGAGTTGCAAGAGTTAAAAATGCAACTGAAGGAGTTGCTGGACCTGGGATTGATACATCCTAGTGTGTAACCATCGGGTGCACCTGTTATTTTCATACAAAAGAAGGACGGATCATGGAGGCTTTGCATTGACTACCATCAACTGAACAAGGCCAAGATCAAGAATCAGTATCCCTTGCTGAGAACTGATGATCTGTTATGAAGGGTGCAACGACGTTCTGGAAGATCGATTTGCGATCAGGGTATCACCAGTTATGGATAAAGGAGGATGGCATCCCTAATACCACCTTTAAGATGAGGTTTGGACATTACGAGTTTACTGTTTTACCGTTTGGACTGAAAAATGCGCAAGGGGTATTTATGAGTTTGATGAACGAGGTGTTCTGTGAGTACTTGGACAAGTTCGTCCAAGTGTTCATTGATGATATTTTAATTTACTCTCGTACAATGGAGGAGCATGACAAGCACTTGCACTTAGTACCACAGTGTCTGGGAGAGCACAACTTGTATGGGAAATTGTCCAAATGCTCATTTTATCAATCGAGGATTCACTACTTAGGGCAGGTCATCTTCGGTGAAGGCATCACCATGGATCTAGCCAAGGTCGAGGCTATTATGGAATGGCTTGCGTCGATGAATTTCACAAAAGTGCGTATATTTATGGGTTTATCAAGATACTATCGACGACTTGTCGAGGGATTTTCGAAGATAGAAAATCCAATCACAAAATTGCAGAAGAAAAACAAGAAGTTTGTTTGGACCAAGAAATGCGCGGAAGCATTTCAGAGGCTTAAAGATTTGTTGACAATAGAACCGATACTAAAGGTCCCTGACATGGACATGGACTTATTAGTATGCACTGACGCATCCAAGGAATGTTTAGGCGGAGTCTTGATGCAAGACAGATGAGCGATTGCTTACATTTCAAGGAAACTGAGAAGGCATGAGGAGAACTACGCGACGCATGATTTGGAGTTATTAGCCATCGTATATGCCTTGAAGGTTTGTAGACACTACCTTGTTGATGAAAATTTGAACTAAAGACTAATCATTGTGTACTACAACACATTTTTATGCAAAGAGACCCGAACACGCAACAACGACATTGGTCGGAATTGCTTAGTGAGTACGACTTTGAGATTACTTACATAAAGGGAACAATGAACCGAGTAGCAGATGCTTTGAGTCAGAGGCCATGTATCTTGTCGATGTTGCCTCTTCAGATGAATCTACGTGAAAATATTCTAACTTTACAGCGTGACGAAGACTGGTACAAAGAGGTCGAGGGTTTTATCGAACAAAACATAATTATGGTACCACGATATGAGGGATTTTCATTTGATGGTGATGGGTTATTGAGGTTTAAAATTTAGATTTACGTACCACCAAATGATGAGTTGAGGATGTTGATCCTGAGCAAGGCTCATATATCATTTTACATGGCTCACCCATGAGTCACGAAGATGAGGGAAAACCTTAAACCCTTATTATTATGGAAGGGAATGAAGGCCGACATAGTCAACTATGTGGCCATATGTCTAGAATGTCAGTAGGTAAAGGCTGAACATTGACACCCAATAGGATTGCTACAACCACATGCCATTCTGGAATTGAAATGGGAATTTATTTCGATGGATTTTATTGTTGGCTTGAGACTGACGACAAGGATACATGACTCGATTTTCATAGTAGTAGACACTCTGATGAAGAGTGCTCACTTTATTCCTATGCATACGATGTATCATCCACCTGACATAGCTACAGTTTTCATCAGTGAAATTGTGAGGCTGCATGGCGTGCCTAAGAGGATTATATCCAATCGAGGATTGGTGTTTACTGGACGATTTTGTATGAGTTTCCAGGAGGCCTTAGGAACCCAACTTAACTTTAGTACTACGTATCACCCAGAGACTGACGAATAGACCGAATGAATGAACCAAACCTTGGATGACATGTTGCACATGTATGTGATGGACCAACAAAAGAGTTTGGAAGAATTCTTGCCACTAGTGGAGTTTTCTTACAACAACAGTTACTAGAGTATCATTAAGATGGCGCCTTTCGAGTTTCTTTATGGGAGACCATGTCGGATGCCCTTGAGTTGGGATCGGATTGAGGATAGGTTCCTAGTCCGACTAGAAGTGATCAAAGAAATGGAAGAGAAAATGCAAACCATAAGACAAAGGATTAAATAAGCACAAGATCGACAGAAGAGTTATGCCGATGCGCACCAAGTCAACCGTAGTTACGAGGTCGACGATCGAGTCTTCTTGCGGGTTAAATTGCATAAGAGTTTGATCAAGTTTGGAAATGGATCTAAACTCTCTCCTAGGTTCGTGTGACCTTTCGAGATTGTGGAGAGAAAGGGGCCCGTGGCCTATCGACTAGCCTTGCCTGATTCTTTGAGGCGTATGCACAATGTTTTTCATGTATCTATTTTGAGACATTATATTAGTGATCCTACACATGTGATTGACATGAGCTCCTTGTAGCTATTGGACGAGGGAGCACTCATGGTTGAGCTGGTCTGCATCTTAGATCACTACATTTGATAGTTACGACATCGAATGGTAGATTAGGTCAAGTTCCAGTGGGACAATTATAGTCTGCACTCGGCGACCTGGGAGGACGCATATGATATGCGCCAACAGTTTCCATTTTTGTTTGATAGATAGACATATGATACTATGATACACTTATTTCGGCATTTATACTGTGAAATTTTGGGGTGAAGTTTAGACCAAGAGGGGGTGTATGTAACATCTCGCTCTGGCACACTGAGAAAACTTATTCTTTGAGGACACTTTCTCGCAAGCAATCCATACTATTATGATATTAAAACATTTTTCCTTTATTATGATGCGTTATGGTAGATTACATGATGTTTTACTACATTGACATAGACAGGTGGTATTGACTCGGTTTTACTGAGTGTGCAGGGTTTTGGACCTTGAGGATGCGGAGGCATTGATGAAACCCCTTGGACTTTGGATTGATTCAGGGAATGTGCTATTGGGGTTTGATTTTTTTACTATGATATTAGTACATCTGATTAGATGATATGATGTGGATATGTTCTGACATGATTTGTTGATGATGCAGGCTAATGAAAGCTTTCCGACTAGACTTACATATGGAGTAAAGGGGCTACACATGACTACCAGAGAGGTTGAGGGAGAGGTGTGGACAATATCCCTGCCACAACCTACTAGCACTCCCGTCGTGGCTCGAACTATAGGTTAACGATTACCTAGTTCGAGAGGACCCACGATGCCACGAAGGTAGACTGCGACAGTCGCTCGTGATGATTCTAAGGGGCGTAGAATAAGGCGGGGGCCTTTATCCTTAGAATCCTTTAGTCTTCCACAAGTTCACCTGGCGGAGTGTTGATTCCAGGGGTTATTAATGTCTATCAATCAATCAAGAGGCGAGTTTCACCCTTGGAGCACGTGGTGTGTCCTGAAGGGAACATTGCACAAAACAAACACAAGAGGCAAGTGGCACCCTTGGAGCACGTAGTGCATCCTGAAGGGCACGTCGCACAATGGAACGAATGAGGCGAGTGGCACCCTTGGAGCACCTAGTGCGTCCTAAAGGGCACGTCGCGTTGATGATGATAGAGGAGGAACCTAGAATGCCCTAAGACAAATAACACATTAAGAAATTTTAAAACAACTTTCCTAATTAAATGTCGCCCAGTTCAGAATCTAAGCTCTAAGTCTAAAACTTCTCTAGGGGTAAAATTTTGTCTAACCTTAAGAAAAATACCCTATAAAATTAAAGTAATAAAATATAAAACAAAAACCACTGAGTAATAATTTAGGTCTTCTTAAATTTTTTAGTAACATGAAGAGAATAAGAGTTAAATAAAAACCTATGAATATAAAATATAAGGAGGATTTTAATTCATTTTAAACTTTTGATAATTTAAGAAGGTATTAAATTATTAGTAAAAATGAAAAGAGGTTAATTATAAAATATAAGGAGGCATTTAATTTATTTTAAACTTTTGATAATTTAAGAAGGTATTAAATTATTAGTAAAAATGAAAGGAGTTTAATTATAAAATAAAAGGAGGCATTTAATTTATTTTAAACTTTTGATAATTTCAGAAGGTATTGAATTAGTAGTAGACGGGGAAAGAGGAAATATAAAATTTAGGAAACTAAGGAATGGAGGAAACATAATAAAGGAAAGAGGGGAACTTTTGGTAAAAAGCGAGGTCAACTTAGTAAAAAATCTGCAATTAAGAACCTTCTAAATTGAACTAAATTAGCAACTTCATTTTAGGGAAAATATTTAAACCTGTAAGGGAATCAAGGAACACCTAGGAGTAAATTTAGGAGTAACTCTAGGTGGGTGAGGGAATTGAGACATTTATTAAATTAAAGAAAATAATTATTGGATGAAAGTGGGGGATGGATGACACTTGTGCGAAGGAAAAAGTTTGGAAGATTTTTATTCAAACTTAAAATTTAATGAGAATAGGGAAAGAATGGAAGTTCTAAAATTCTATAAAAGAGAGAGAGGAGAAGGAAGAAGGGGATCGGCTATTAGCATAATGTTACGCTGCCATATTAGTGACTTGACTGATTTACTTGTGAGGAGTTGGGATTTCCCAGCTCAGATAGGAGTGGTAGCTCGGCCTTGCGAGGCAAGCTGGGAGCTAGACGTACCATCTGGATAGTGTGTGGCCCCTTTGTGGCTTGGGAGGCTAAGGGGGAAGCAGAGTAACCCTAGTGTTGGCTGGGAGGTACTGGTGTAGTCTCAACGATCGACGCGCGGGAGCAGCAAGCAGTGTGCGGATGTCATTCGAGGCAGGTGAGAAGGCAACGATATGTCCTTTATTTCGTAGAGTAGAATGCCTTAGGATTTATGATTGGTTTTTCTTATGGTTTTGTAAATGAATTGGATGATTAAAGTGTTAGCAAACCCCATTTTCATATTCCTTGGCTAATTGTCGTGATTTTGCCTTCGGGTGTTGAGAAACCATGTGTTGGTATCTCTGCGTCCTCTAAATTTCCACCACTACAATATTCCTACCTTGATAGCATTTTACCCTTGTGATTCGGCGATAATGGCTACTGCTAGGATATATTTAAGGTTGACGTTTATGATTGATTCTCGTTTAGGGTGTGAGAGGTCCCAAGTTAAATTGTAGAGAGAATTCCCTTATCTCTTTCCACCATTCTGTTATTCATGTCAGTAAAATTTGTTTTCTCGGACTGTGGTTGATCGGCTTATCTCGCTGAAGGATATTATTGTCTCTTGTCTGTAATTTTAACCCCAAAGATGAATTCATCTCTGCGAATGTGACCTTTGTTGCATTTTATCTCATAACAACATTTAAACTCCACCCTTTAAAAATTGGGGATGTTATCAACTCAACCTTTGAACTCAGCAATTCACCAGGAATGTCACAAACTCTACCAGATTAGTTTAGGATAAACTCAACTTTTGTTTCCTTGTCTTTTAAACACTGCAAAAATGAAAAGAAAAAAAAAAAACAATAATTTTCTGAAGACTTCCATCTCAGTGAACTGAATGGTGCCCCAACAGTTGGAAACCGTCGTTTTTATCCCTTTATTCTTTATCCTTGGCCTCAACACCATCCTTGGCAGCGTTGAATTCTAGTGAGGAACTTGTTTCTAGCCAACATTCACACCTCGGGCTCCAGTCACCCATCTTTAATCGCCTGATGTCAACCGTTACTTGTCATTTTTCCTTCACACCTCGACCAACGTGCATAAACCTTTGGAATGCTTTTCTTTTGTTTATTTATTTTATGCATGAATTTGTTTTAGGACCTCGACCATGCATTAATAATTATCTCCTCTGTTAACCATGATTTCACCTTCCTTTTATCAGAACGCGATTCATTGTTGGGTAATAAGTTTATTGTTACATGTTATTATTGGGTAATGTTTCTATCTGCGTATGCTTTAATACCTCTACGCATTTTTCCTGGGGTATCTCCTTTCTGGCGATTTTTCCATTGATTACGATTGTCCGTTACCTTCGTTGCGTGAAGAAGTTCTTTTAGGAGACTTGATTTTCCTTTAAAATTGTGGTCTGTTACCCATGCTTTCCCTTTATCTCATTTTGTTCTGACAACTGTAGCGTTCCACCCTTTTTGTTATTTCCTTTTTGGTCAATGGCTAGTAAGAGTGCGTGGGGTTGAATTGGGATTGATGCCATCTTGAGTTGTTTGCGCACCAGTGTTTTTGGCAGCTTCAAACTAAAAGAATCCTATCGTTTTACCTCTTCATCGATGGAAAAAGAATGACATGGTAAACCCCAACCTAAGGGTTGTTTTGTGAAGGTATCTAGGAAACAACTTGAGTTCTTAATTTGCCTTTTTATTTAGGATTCAATCTTCCTTAAAATCCTCATACAGATTTGTAAGTTAGCATTGCCTAATATCTTAATTAATTCCAGTTTTGGTTTGATCTTCTAATAGCTCTTTTAAGGACTGGTAGGGTAGCTTGTGTCCCTTCCATGTTTCTCCTAGTTATGGAATCCTTTATACCTTAAATGGAACTGTAAGGTGGCATTGACAACCCTTTTGTACCACTTAAAAGGATTTGGGAACTTCTTTTGGTACCTGGTAGTAGAAGATGTATTTTAGCGTTTAGATCTTACTTATTGTTAATACGTGTTATCCTTTTAATTATTTTTAATGGATCTATAATGAATCCTTTACTCCCTTTATTTATTTTTAATGGATTTTGGTATTTAATTCTTAATTTATCACTTAAGTAAAATAGCTCATTTTCTTAAAATGCATAGCGAGCTACCTAGGAGTGGAACTTGTTACATGAGTGGAATCATCGATAAGTGATGCCTGACTTAAATGATATTCATCTTAACAAATTACTAATCATATTTAGAAGAGTTATATGGCATTTCAAAATTGTAGTTATGCCCATGTGTTTCTTGCTATTCTTCATGTAATTTCCTTTGCTCAATTGTTTTCTTTTTATATTTTGTAATGAATGGATTAATCATAGCAGGTTATTTTATTTGGCACCATGATAGGTATGATGGGCATGTGTGTAGTCACTACATCTTCCACTAGAAATGTTAGATACAGTTGAATTAATGAATGATTAATTCCGCGCCTCGAAGTAAATTAGATGACTACCTTTGTTTCTTGATTTAAAATAACGTTGTTTTCTTTTTGCTCCCACTTATGTCATTTCATGATGGATTTTGTAATCAAATTCTCTTGCACCGTGGAACTCTTGTTATGTGTGTTGGTTTATAGAAACTTATCGCACAATGATTATCATTGTTGTTTGTTGATTTAGCATATTTAGTTTGGTCTGATTTGTGTCAGTGGGATGTAAACGCCTCCTTGCTCCTCAGAACAATCGCCATCCCTGAGACCTTAAATGGTTAAAATCGATGGGAACCTACGCTTGAGCGTTTCTTATGTGTCTTGGAGGTCCTAACCATTGTAGGGTAGGGCGGATGGGTATTTAGTCTTTTTATTTGTTGTATTATTGTTTTTCTTTACTAGCGGATGTTGATGTGCGTCTTAGATCTTTATGTTGATATCGCAGTTACATGCATCATGATTTGTCATCATGTGGCGGCGCAAAGTATATTGTCTTGTTACCCTTGTACACATGCACCCACACAAAAATGGTTTTTGCGCTTGTTATAAGAGGTTTGTTGGTGTAACAAGGAGGCTCGTTATAGATGCCACCTCATAGAGATATTTTCTATAGATCCTAAAATCATGCATGATGACTAGGCTAGGCAATCTTAACTAAATCGTTAGTCATCACTTGAGGATATATTACTAATATCCTAAATGAATAATACAAATATAGGTGACAATTTAGACTTAGTGATTGGTAAAGGTAAGCCATAGGCTAACAATCCATGTACTTTGACACGCCCGAATTCGGGCCTATTCCTATACATGGACAGTGCCATATTTGTCTCTGTCCATGTATAGGGACAGGTCCAAATTCGAGCATGTCCCTATACGTGGATAGGGCCGAATAAGTCCATGTAAATATTTTAAACAAAATTTCTAAATTCTAATTTTTAACTAAAAATTTAAATTTCCTAAAAATTTAAAATTTAAACATAATTTAAATTCTAAATTCTGTAAAGGTGATAGTGTAACACATAGCCTTTACTAAGATAAGGGACAAGGCCATATTTGACCCTGTCCATGTACAGTTATAAGCCCGAATTTGGGCCTGTCATTGTACATGGATAGGGTCGAATAAGGCCCTATCAAAAATCTAAAAAATAAATTATAAATTCTAATTTTTAACTAGAAATTAAAATTTCATAATCTAAATGAACCTGGACCGAACGCCCATAGCCCCAACATCTTCCCGACCATAACTCGAACATCTTCTCACTCGCTGCTCCAACATCCACAAGACCACCTCTCCACCCGCTAGCAGTAATGACTTGCAACACCAAACACCAAACGATATCACCAACACCAAACTGTATGAACTAACTAACAATTCACAAAAACTATAGCCGGAGCGATGTGTGGGTAATATATAAACTATTTTTCGGTTGAACAATATTTCGGCTGAAAGATTCTTTCGGTCGAAAGGTTATTTTGACTGAAAGATTATTTCGGTCATAATATCTTTCGGCCAAAAAGATGTTACCGGATGAAAAATATTCTCCCTGCTAAAAATTTACATGAAAATCGAGGGTGTTGTCATGGTACCGTTCAATTTCACATTCAAAGATTCGGTCGAAACATGTTTCGGCCGAAAAAATAGGACTTTCGATTGAAAAAAATATTAGTTCGGCCGAAAAAATGTCTTTCGGAATTTTGGAGACCCAGTTCTCACGAAAGAGTTAACCACCTTCATGAATTCACCCAGTAGTATTATATATAGTAGATATATACATTTACAAGGTTTAAAATAAAGCCTCATGAAAATGATTTGTTTTCAACTCATGGATTGGAACAAGATGAAAAATAAAAAATGAATTTTTTTTATACTATATATGACAAGATAATAAAGAGTGAATGAATAATATTATAAATGATATAACATTAATGGACAAAGAATTTAACGTTTAAATAATGTAATCATTATCCATTCACAAATCAACAAATCAAACAAAATATAAACTAACTAACCTAACATTGATTAGTAGTACAAAGCTATATTCACCTTTATATGTTTGTATAAGCTCCACTTAACCCATGTCAAGTATAAATCTATGACAAAAGCAAGAACGATACTTCCCGAAAAAACTCATGGAAGTCTTTTAAGTTTCAGAACAAGTCTGTGAAGACAGAAAGACAAATAAATTTTATCTCATGTGACTTTAAAATGTCCAATAGCTAAAAGTGAAATAAACTCCAACCCTTAGCAAGTGGTATTATCAACTATCCAACATTAGATGTAAACTCAAAATGTATCAATAGATGATCAACCAAAGATATTAAAGGAACCAAAATATAATGAACCATATAAATGAAAACATAACATGGAAAATTATATGCAGAACAATCTAAATCTAGTTCAATACAAATAAAGTTTCATATTCAGAAATTATATGAGAAACAATATTAACATTGCAAAGTATACAAAAGGACAAAAGTCAAAGAGTAAATTCTATCCCATATAGTTTCAATATAATAAGTTCATCATAAGGTCCCAAATGAATTTTTGGGACAATAGACTCTTAAAGATTGAAAACATTTATACATAAATGATAGAAATTAACCATGTATTGATAAGACAGACTAAAGCTAATTTAAATCAATGAATCATCAATTATTCAAAGAATATGAAGATATTATAATGAAAACAAGACCATTTTACTCACAGAAAAAAAACCATTAAGAAACCTGAAATTCCATATTCTTCTTTGAAAATATTGGTCCATTCTCCCAAAGATTCAAACCATTTGTTACTCCATTTGAAAATAAAAAAGTTTACAAAAGAAGTAATATTAAAAAAAGAAAGGATAAAAATCCTCCTCTCAATCTCCTATGTCCCCTTCGCTCTGAAATTTCTCTTATATTTATGCCATGAATGAACAGTCTAGGCATCACTAATAATTTCCGCCACTTGAAATTTTCCTCATAAAGAGACACAAATATCTCTCAAATCATGCATTTGTTTGGGAAAAATATCGCAAATAAGATAAATGGGTCCAGTTTGTAGATGGGTTTTCAACCGTTTCTTCAGATTCCTTACGGTTTGGCTACAAGCAGTCCTGCAAAATAGTTTGTTTGTTCTTGAACACATTTCCAAATCTTATCTATAGTTGCTCATAAATTATTTGCAACAATCCAAAATTATTTTTGGAACAATTATCTTGAACATATTTAGATAATAAAATCAAGCCATGATCATATTCGTACCAAATAATTGATAATAGAAACCTGTGGAAAAAAAAGAAACCAAATTAATAACCTAAAAATTATGAAAATAACAAAATCTAGAACAATAAAATTAAAATGAATTTAAACTAACTATCAGTTCTAAACAAATATTGTTTATATTTTCCTTTCAAATATGATCTTAAAATTTTATAATCTTCAAGTTGATGGAGAGGATAAAAATATTAATTTTGGGTTTTCACAAAATCAAACAAATGATAGATAAAAAAAAAAAAAAATATTTTCAAATGAGATGCAATTTGACAAAATAATTTAGTTAATTAAACCTACCAAATGATTTTGTGAAAATGATTGATAATGATAAAAAGAAGAAAACATAATCATAATTTAATTGAAACTAAACAATTGATAAAAAATAATGTTTTTGTTTAAATTAAGATTTCTGTGTTCATCTCTCCCCCATTCAAATTTGATCAAATGTGAACAAATGTCATAGAAAATATGTGTCACAATAAACGTTCTTCCTGTAAAATCATTGTTATTGATCCATGTCTTGAACTAAGCCATTCTCATAGCAGATAAATTCAATAAGGAAGAGGAAATAACAAAATCCCAAATTATGAAGCTCATCCATCAACATCAAAACTCCGTAGAAAGAAAAATGAAATGGCATTTGACTTTCATGAAATTCAAACCAAACAAAAGAAAATAATATAAACTCAAACAAAGAAAACCAATACCAATCTAATCAAGTCAAAGGGAAAAAAAACAAAGAATCCAAGTAAAATTTCAGGGGACCCTAGATTTTGATTAAAAATAAAGAAGGGGGTTGTTGGGGCCTAGAAAACGGCGACTCACTAGGTGAAGCAGTTATTTCTGACCTATTAAAATTTCATCGCAGGGAAGAAGAATAACACTTGGATATAGTTTTAAGCTTCTTTCAAACAAATCCACTTTAATATTACACAATATTAATATTAGCTCAGATTTATAGAAAAAAATTAGAAAAGAAGAAAAGAATGTTTTTATAGAGGATTATAACCAGAAGTTTTGTTTTAATCAAATACTCACGATGTTTATAAAAGGACTTCAATACTATTGACAAAGCCATTGCTACCAGCAGACATCCATAGCCTCGCCAGGGATGTCATTTAACCCACTCAAATGCTTTAATCTCATCCAATAGTTGTATCCACATGATGTATACTTCCATAAAAGTAAATTTAAAAGAATATACCTTCTACCTCTCGACCCGACATTGCTTCATTGCCAGCAGGCCTATTTAGTACCCCAACGAAGTTGTCATGGTATCATGTGTGGATTTACCTGCTACTAGCGAGCCTGTTCAATACCCCAACGGGTTTACACACACTTCCCACACTTAAGTGCTTCCAAGCCTCTTATGCCACCTTTAAATAATAATACAATTATATATTTTTTGATGACAAAGAAAGACGGGTGATACTGGAGGTTAATTGCAATACAGGTGAACAATTGATCATTTTTTTTTCTTTCAAAACTGGAAGTTTTATCATGGTTTAGATATTTTAGATTTTGGTTAAGAAATCATCTAGAGAATGGGGAAGAACTTAAAAGTGATCTTTTAAGAATAGGGACGGTGTAAAAATTCTAAGGATAATCATAATTCCTAAAGATCTCGACACATTTTAGGGGTAATACTTTGACAAAGACCGTTTAGGATTTCTTAGTACTCAACTGACTTACATATTAATTATCTGAGTTGAACCTTAACATTAGAAACTCTTTGAACTGATTCAAATTGCTTTTAAAAACATAAGTCTTGAAATGAATTCTTTCTTCGACAATCTCTCTTTGATCAGAAATATATTGGTTAAAAAAGACACACAAGAAGAAAGTTCAATCAAAGAAATTAAAAAAAAAAAAACACAACAAATTGAATCAGATTTTATTAATGGGATTCAAAATTAGAAGTATATCAAAATAAACAAAATCGAAATAGAAAAATATTGCTTTTAAAAATAATTTGACCAAAAACAAAACCAGGCCAACTTCTCATACAAAAACAGGATCAAGAGGAAGAACAACACAGTTCATAGTTTTGCATATAGGAAGGTTCTTTTCTTAAGATAGGGATACATGATACATCATTTTGACCAAGCCTATTATTAAAAGTCACAAAATTCCTTAACCAGGATGAGTGCAATTACGTGCAGTGGTAAGCTATGTTTTTTAGGGTAAAACTAAGATCAAATCCCTAATCTCTTTATTAATGCTTCATAATATCTGAAATCATTGCATGATGCTGCCAAGTTTTGAAAAAGAAACATTTAATCAAAACATCTGCGAAAAGGAAAAAGAAAGGAATTGAAAGAAGACTTCCCTGACAACATTCAAACAATGGTTCTCTTTGCATAACCATGTTCCTTCGTAACTGCATTATTCAAAAGGAAAAGGTGAAAAGGAAAGAAAAACCCAAAAGGACTCTATTCCTACACCTACTCTAACTCATACTTAGATCAAAACGCTAAGTAAAATCGTATTTCCAGTGCATCCACAAGAGACTCTTCAATCCTGCAAGGCATAGAAAGTCAAAAATACAAATAAAAGAATGTAGTATTTGCAGATACAAAAGAAAAATTCCATTCTTACCTCATATATATTCATTTAAAAACAAATCAAGCATGACCTTACCATTGTAACATCCCGCTCTGGAGCACTGAGAAAACTTATTATTTGAGGACACTTGCTCGTAAGTGATCTAGACTTTTATGATGTTAGACCATTTATACTTGATTATGATGCGATTGACAGATGACATGATGTGTTACTATTTGATGTAGACAGGTTCTATTAACTCAGTTTTATTGAGTGTGTAGGGTTTTTGACCTTGAGGATGCAGAGACATCGGTAGAACCCCCTTGGACTCCAGACTGAGTCAGGGAGTGTGCGTTTGGGTTGATATGTTACTATGATGTTTGATTTGATTTGATGATTTGATGTTGACATTTCTGACATGATTGTTGATGATGCAGGCTGACGATATCTTGTCGACCAGACTCACATATGGAGTAAAGGGGCCACACACGATTTGTAGAGAGGTTGAGGGAGAGGGGTGGACAGTAGCCCTGCCATCGCCTACTATCACTCCCGCCATGGCTTGAACTGTAGGTTAACGATTACCTAGTTCGAGAGGATCCACGATGCCGTGAGGGCAGACTGCGACAGTCACTCGCGATGATTCTAAGGGGTTCACAATAAGGCGGCGACCTTATTCCTTAGAACCCTTAGTCTCCCACAAGTTCACAGGGCGGAGTGTTGACTCCAGGGGTTATAGATGTCTACCAATCAGTCCAGTTGGCGAGTGGCACCCTTGGAGCACGTGGTGCATCCTGAAGGGCACGTCACACAAAAGAAACTCAGTTGGCGAGTGACACCCTTGGAGCACGTAGTGTAGCCTAAAGGTCACATCGCACAAAATAAATTCAAGAGGCGAGTGGCACCCTTGGAGCACGTGGTGCGTCCTGAAGGGAACGTCGCAATAATGTGGATGAAGGAGTCAGCCTAAATATCCCTAAGTCATCAACACCTGAATAAATCCTTAAACTTTTCCCCTAACCAGGCGTCGCTAGTTTAGAATTTGAGCCCTATGTCAACAAAAAAACTTAATTCACGACTATACATTAAATATTCATTTCCCCTATGATTTTCAACCTCCACCTAATCCAAGGAGTTTCCTTCCTTAATTAACTACATAAAACAATTCCGCTGTTAATTGAATTCTTAAATTAATTCCGTCCTTAATTGCGTACATAAGGCCTTTCCTCATTCCCAGTAATAAGCTTGATAATTTATCTTTAAGTGAAGGTACTGCTACTTCGCCCTAACATAATAATCAAAACTTAACCATCTCCTAATAACAATTCCATTATACTCCATCTCACAATAGCTCTGCCATTCAAATAACATTAGAAATTTAATTTCCTACTAGCTAGCATTAACAATACAGGTGCTAATAATAAAATTAAACAAAAAAAAAAAACCACTGAAGCTAATGTGAGCCTTCATAAAGTGTGTAGGGTAAAATAAAGAGATTTAAGAAATTAATTCATTTAGGTGGTTGTAAATTTGAAAAGAAGAAATTAATTAGTTAACTAATGGGAGTTTAAAAGAAAAAAATATATATATATCTATATCATGAATTTTAAAAAAATATATAATGAAAAAGATGCGTAGCGCCTTTACCTTATTGAGTTTTCAAAAAAATATATATAAAACAAAAAATAAAAGGGGGGAAAACTTAAAAAGAAATTTGATTTAGGGTTTTTGGGGAAAAACCTAATGGGATTAGGTCAAAAGGAGGATAAAAGAAAGGAGATAGGGGAGGAGAGGAAAAGGGGGGCTATGAGGTATTGTTATGCTTCCAAAATGGCAAACTGGACCGATTGCTTGAGAGGAGTTGGGGATTTTCTTAGCTGATTGAGTGGTAGCTCAGCCTTGGAGGCGAGCTGGGAAGCTAGGTTACTGTCTGGACTGTGTGTGGCCCCTTTGTGGCTCAGGGGGCTAAGGGGGAAGCAGAGTACCCCTAGTGTTTGGCTAGGAGGTACCGGTGAGTCCTCTACGGTCAGCAAGTGGGAGCATCAAGGAGCAACGCGGAGCGAACGTACATCATCAAGCAGGCAATAAGGCAAGGTACGCTCCTCTATTTGTAGGGTAGAACGGTTTTGGTAAAAAATTGTATTTTCTGTGGTTACTGTAAAACTCACTATATAAAATTAGATTCATGGTTATCGTGGTTCTGGCATGTATGCCATTGTTGACTATGAAATTCTTACTAAAGGTGCGAGACAGTGTAAATTCTCCCAATCATTGTGCTGGAAATTTCCTGTGACTGTGGGCATGCTTTTATTACCAGGGTTTTCTTTTATTTTTGCCATGGGCGTTTTCTGCCTTTAATGGGGGCATTTCTTTTGTGGGCATTTCATGTTATTAGTTACTTTAATCTCCTTTTATTTGAAAGCAATAAAACTGGTCGTATGGTTATGGTCATTATTGAAATGTTAAATTGCTAGATGGGTAAATTGACCGGTACAGTCCTGGCATTTTTGGATAAAGAATTTCGAGCAGATACTGTGTTGTTAGTGAATAGATAATTTGCGAACTGGTGTGGTATTGGCTTTTAGGTAAAGAAATTCCGAACCAGTATGGTTCTGTCAGTAAATAGTTGAACGCTGAGTTGGTACGGTGTTGCCAAATGATAGATAAAGAAGCCCTTTGTGTCTGATTTTTGCACTGAACCTCATCCTAGTTGGGCGAGGGAGAAGAAGCTAATGGGCCGCGTTCTCGTCCCTAATTATAAACCTTAGTCTTCATGTCTGCAATAATACCTCAGTGTGAAATCCGCCCAACCATCAAGCGATGCCTCAACAAAGTCAATATATCTTTGTGTTTCGTTGACCTTCACCTCATCACGTCGTCCGCCCAGCTACTTGGATGCTCTCACCAACAAGGTAACCATTTCATTACAATGTGAATGGCACCTCTTATTCTCTGCGTTTCTGGTAGTTTATGTTGCTCTGGTAAGTCATCTTGTTCTGCTATTTCTCCCTAGCCTCTGTTCAAGTATGAACGAGACCATGTTTCCTGTGCACCGCCCAATCATTACAGTATTGATGGATCCATATTACTGCTCACGTGGGTGACCCCGGTTCCTGTTTAAATTCCCGTGCTCCATCGGCACTCTCATTATCAGCCTGCAGTCTCCCATGCCAACTCCGACGCACCACAACAACCCTCCACCCGTCACCTTGCTTTTATTTATCTGAAAGGGGGCGAGCGAAATGTTGCCTAAGACTGCGTTTTTCCTTGAAGGTAGGTTGCGTTGGATTCCTCATTTAATGACTGCAATCTCTGCAGTCTGAATCGAATACAATAGGCCCACCTCTACACCTGTGCACCTCGATTCGAGAGCCAATTTATGACAGCCTGTTCCCAGCCTTAACTAAGAACTTAAATCAGAGTGAATCCTCCTGCTGTTAAATTAGTAACTTAATTTGTCTGTGCCTCTTTTCCTCTCATATGACAGTAGCTAGGGAAACGAATAGTACTTAAGAATTAATCGAATTGTTGATTGAGGAATGGAAGGGAGAGGTTTAGTAAAGCGAGGAATGATTCCTAACTAAATAATTAGGGTAGTTTATTTTTTTTTAATCGAGTTTCCTTTACCTATGGTGGGAACTATTCATTCTTATAACGGTAACCAAAATAAACACAACTCTAGGTCATGATGATGACTGTTGAAGGTCAGGATCAGCTGATAATGGTGTAAGGTCAATATGCTCATTGGTTAAGACGGTTCGGGTATAGAATTAGTTGTAATCTGTAAACCCGTTATTTTAATTGAATATTGGTAATGTAAAAATGTTGATATTGGTAGGTGGTAGTAGAAAAATATGTAAAATCCTTACGGTAACTTTTTATTGTTATTCTTTATTACTTGTGGGATATAATTTAAAGTGGTATTATAGATGGCTGTAGAGTTTATGATTGATTCTTTAGATCTTATTCAAATAAATAAATAAATAAATAAAATCAATCTTCTTTTGGGGAGGACCTAGTGAGTGGCCATTCATAGATTTGTCAACCCTGGAATCCAATGCGAACCATTAGATACAATATACCAATTCTAGATATTATGGTCTTGAACATTTCATTCCTTAAATCATGATTTCTTAATAATTATGAATTTGTAATGTTGAATTAATTCAGGGAGATTTAAATGTTAATATTGATGATATTTTAGGCAATAAGTTAGAAGGATTAATTAGAATGATAGCATTACTATTATTATTAAATTATAATCACAAAGTGCCTTGTGTATAATAATAAACAATTATTCTTGTTATGATTGTGGATTTAAAACCATAAGGATTTCCATGTTTATTAATTCTTGGTGATGTCACTATAATTTTAATTGGAATTTTGTTAGTGAATTTGCAAGGTAATCATATTGTAAGTATAACATCAAAATTTTATAATGAAATTAGTTGGTGAAATTGCAAAGTCTTGATATTATGAATGTGATAAAGGCTAGCGCTATGGTGACGTTCTCACAATCTTCTAGGGAAATTAGTTAGTGAATGTGCAAGATCTATATGTTGTAAATGTAATGATGCTAGCGCTATGGTGTGTCATTATACTTTTATTATGAAATTAGTTAGAAAATTTGCAAGTCTTTACAGTACGATGTAATAATGCTAGCCTTGATGGCGATGTCAATGTAGGCGATTGTCATGGTAAATTATCGTCGAATCTTGAAATGCAATATCCTCTCTTATGGAAAAGTATATATAGCCTTGAGATCATAGGAAGGTAAGGACATTGATGAGTGTTTACAATATTTTTGAAGAATAAAGGTAATGGTAAGACTAAACATTTTAAGACGTTTCAATTTTCAACCTAAGGGGTGTAAGGTCCTTAAACCAAGAGAAAAAATCATTAGGTGTTAGATTTAGAAATTAATCATGCGTACTAATTTTTATGGTTGGGTCGATGACTCATCGACTAACAGATTTAAACAAAGTAAATGATCTATGCCTGAGGCCTTTGAGTCGTAGGTATTGTTGTGTCTTCACTAGCTATCGGTGACCTTCTGTCTTACATCTTCCTTAGAGGTCGGGTTGTCCGTTGATTTTGTTGTACTGGGTTGGCTTGCATTGCTGGTGCTACTTGTGTCGGGCGGGAGGTAGACACCCCCTTGTAGCCTTAGTATAGATGTCTGTGTGTGTGTTTTTCTGTGTAAGGAATCCAATGTTGTATCAAGAGTCTCGGGCCCTTTAAAGGCAGGGTTTCCACTCTTGCGACACATCTGAGGGGCTTACTAGTTTCTTCCTGAGAAATTGGACAGGAGCCTATCTGACCTTCTCTCTCTCTAGAGAAGAGGACTAAGATTAAATGCCTTGCTTTTCTGTGCAAAAGTAGTAAACTCCGCTGCTATGGATTCTTCCATCCATGACTGAACTGTACATGACACCTGGTGTGGTTTTCTTCTTACAGCTGCTTGTTGTGCACCTTATGTCATTGGTCATTAATGCTTGCAGTTCTTGTTGTGCACCTTGCATCTTCTTGTGGTGATCGTCATGGTTGCGTCTTGTAAGTCATCGGGTGGCGACGTAGAGTTGAGTGTGTCTGTTTCCCCTCCTACATGCATGCACACACTTTAAAAAAAAGAAAATTTGCACTAGTTATCAGCATTTTTGTCATAACGAGGAGGTCGTTACATATGGTATCAGAGCCGGTTCGACCCGCGACTTGGGGTTCGCTATGGATTTCATTGACATGATTTGGTTTTATTATATTGTTTCTGATCGATTTGATTGTGTGCGTGCAGGTAATCATGGTTAGAGGACGCCGCGAAGGCAGACGATGAGGTGTTAGGGGAGGAGGCGTGACTCCTCTAGTAGTATCCACGCTTGAGGGGTCTAACCCCCAGGGAGGCGAGCAAGTTCTCGGACAGGAGCAGATAGCAGTTGGTGATGTTATTGGGATGATAAGATCCTTTCAGCGCATGTCCGAGGCTTTGATCATCCTTTTGGATAGATACAAGGCCAGAGCGTCGGCACCCCCTGAGGTTCTGTCACGCACACCGACTGTTATAGGTACCTTTCACCGTGAACTCGAGAAGGTAAAATTTCTCAAGTTCTTTGGTGCCCCGGACGACGCAGTCGTCGAGGCATGGTTGGAGAATATGGTGATGCGCTTCGCACTTCGCGATTATACCTCCAACATGAAGGTCCGCATGGTGGTCTTTCAACTGAAGGGGAGCGCTCTTCTATGGTGGAAGACGCTCCTGCCGCAGCTGAACATGGTCGTGGAAGACGTGTCATGGGAACTGTTCGAGGAACGGTTCCGAGAGAGGTACCTATCAGAGGATTTCATTGAGCGTCAACTCAATGAGTTCAATGCATTACGATAGGGAGGTCATACGGTGCCCGAGTACGAGGCACATTTTATGGAGATTCTCCGGTATGCTCTGCACCTTAACACCGAGAAGCTCAAGGTCAACTGGTTCATGTTTGGCCTTAACGGCAGCCTGCGTGCCAAGGTTAGGATATTGATGCCTCAAACCTGGCACGATGTTGTCCAAAGGCCCTCATAGCAGAGGAGGAGCTTATCAGCGGGGGTCAGACCAGGACTCCAGCGAGACCCGTAGGGCAGAGTTCATCTGGTGCGCCATGGAATCAGACACTAGTGAGACATACGCTGGGACATCATGGCTTCCAGATGGGATCCACTTTTTCTACACCCCGACGACCACCACCTCAGCAGCAGACACCTTATCAAGGACCACAGCACTAGCAGCAGCGTCGCTCGCAGCAGTAGCAGTTTAGGCCTATTCAGCAGAACAGACCAGGGTTCCAGGCCGGTGGGTAGTCATCTTCTAGTTTGGGTACCAGGACTACTGGGCCAAAGAAGGGGTGTTGGACATGTGGGGAGCCACACTATCAGTGCGACTATCCTGTGGAGAGGACCAGGGTGTCCGGATTAGCCAAACCTGATACCGTGGGAGATATGGGCAAGGTCCATCAGATACTTGCAGTGGTGAATAACCACCAGGCAGAGCACCAGTCGACTATGCTAGAGACGACAGGTATTGTCGCTGACCAGACCCTTAGTATTTTGATAGACCCAGGAGCTACCAAGAGTTTCATTTCTGGTGCAACGCTAAAAAGGATTAAGGTAAAGGCAGTCGAACAGGATGAGTTTAGCTTCATGGAGATGGCTTCGAGAGCCAAACAGAAGGTTGGAGGAAAGGTTACAGGCTGTGCCCTTAACCTGGGAGAGTTTGTCACGAGGGTCAACTTGTACGTCACGATATTAGGATCTTATGACGTCATGATCGATATGGATTGGTTGGGAACGCATGAGGCGATACTCAACTGTAAGATGAAACAGTTGAGTTTGGTTGATGACGAAGGACAGAGATGTGTGATTGTAGGAAGGAACCAGGGAGTTTCCCTATGGTTCATCTCTTCCTTACAGTTACAGAAGAGTATGTGCAAGGGGTGAAAACTTTATGCAATCCTCGCGCTAAACGAGAAGGGAGTAGCGGAAGGTCTAGAACGCCTTCCGGTGGTGAAGGAGTTTGCGGACGTATTTCCAGAGGAGTTGCCTGGGATGCCGCCAAAAAGGAAACTGGAGTTTACCATAGACCTGAAACCAGGAACCGAACCGATAGCAAGAACGCCTTATCGGATGTCGACCCTGGAGTTGCAAGAGTTGAAAATGCAACTGAAAGAGTTGTTGGACCTGGGACTGATACGTCCTAGTGTGTCACCGTGGGGTGCACCAGTTATTTTTATATGAAAGAAGGACAGATCATGGAGGCTTTGCATTGACTACTGTCAACTGAAAAAGGCGACGAACAAGAATCAGTATCCCTTACCTAGAATTGATGATCTGTTCGATCAAATGAAGGGTGCAACGATTTTCTCCAAGATCAATTTGTGATCCAGGTATCACCAGTTACGGATCAAGGAGGATGACATCCCTAACACCGCCTTCAAGACGATATTTGGACATTACGAGTTTACTGGTTTTCCTTTTGGACTCACAAATGCCCCAGGGGTATTCATGAGCCTGATGAACAAGGTGTTCCGCGAGTACTTGGACAAGTTCGTCCAAGTATTCATTGACGATATTTTGATCTACTCTCAGACGATGGAGGATCATAATGAGCACTTGCGCTTGGGACTACAATGTTTACGAGAACACAAATTATATGGGAAGTTTTCCAAATGCTCTTTTTATCAATCTAGGATTCACTACTTAGGGCACGTCATCTCTAGGGAAGGTATCGCCGTGGATCTAGCCAAGGTTGAGGCTATTATAGAATGGCCTGCGCTGATGAATATCATAGAAGTGCGTAGTTTTATGGGTTTAGCAGGATACTATCGACGGTTTGTCGAGGGATTTTCAAAGATAGCAAATCCGATCTTGGAATTGCAAAAGAAAAGAAAGAAGTTTGTTTGGACAGAGAAATGTGCGGAAGTGTTCCGGAGGCTTAAGGAGTTGTTGACAACAACACCGATACTGAAGGTCCCTGACATGGACGCAGACTTCTTGGTATGCACTGATGCATCCAAGGAAGGTTTAGGCGGAGTCTTGATGCAATACGGACGAGTGATTGCTTACATTTCGAGAAAATTGAGAAGGCATGAGGAGAATTACACGATGCACGATTTGGAGTTATTAGCCATCGTTTATGCCTTGAAGGTTTCGAGACACTACCTTATTGGACAAAAATTTGAATTAAAGACTGATCATTGTGGACTACAACACTTTTTCACGCAAAGCGACCTGAACGCGCGACAACGGCGTTGGTCGGAATTGATTAGCGAGTACAATTTCAAGATTAATTACATAAAGGGAACAGTGAACCGAGTGGCGGATGCTTTGATTCGGAGGCCATGCATCTTTTCGGTGTTACCTCTTCAGACAAATCTATGTGAGAAGATTCTCACTTTATAGCGTGATGACGACTGGTACAAAGAAGTCGAGGATTTTATTGGACAAAACACAATGATGGTACCACGATATGAGGGATAATCATTTGATAGTGATGGATTATTGAGGTTTAGAGGTTGGATTTACGTACCACCAAATGACGAGTTGAGGATGTTGATCCTGAGTGAGGCTCATAGAGTAGTTTACATGGCTCACCCGGGAGTCACGAAGATGAGGGCAGACCTTAAAACCTTATTCTTTTGGAAAGGAATGAAGGCCGACATAGTCAACTTTGTGGCTAGATGTCTAGAGTGTCAGCAGGTAAAGGCTGAACATAGACACTCGACAGGTTTACTTCAACCACATGCCATTCCAGAATCGAAATGGGAAGTTATTTCAATAGATTTCATTGTTGGATTGCCACTAATGGCAAGGAGACACGACTCGATTTTTGTAGTAGTAGACACTCTGATGAAGAGTGCTCACTTTATTCTAGTGTGTATGACGTATCAGGCACCTGACATAGCTAGATTTTTCATCAGTGAGATTGTGAGGCTGCATGGAATGCCTAAAAAGATTATATCCGATCGAGGATCGGTGTTTACTGGACAATTTTGGACGAGTTTCCAAGAGGCCTTGGGAACCCATCTTAATTTTAGTACTGCGTATCACCTAGAGACTGATGGGAAGACTGAACGAACGAACCAAACCTTGGAAGACATGTTGCACATGTACGTGATGGACCAACAAAAGCGTTGGGAGGAATTATTACCTCTAGTATAGTTCTCTTACAACAACAGTTATCAGAGCACCATAAAGATGGTGCCTTTTGAGTTTCTTTATGGGCGACCGTGTCGGACGCCCTTGAGCTGGGATCGGCTTGAGGATAGGGTTCTCGTGGGACCAGAAGCGATCCAAGAAATGGAAGAGCAGATGAAAACCATAAGACAAAGGATTAAAGAAGCACAGGATTGACAGAAGAGTTATGTCGATGCGCACCAAGTCGACTGTAGTTACGAGGTCGGTGACCGAGTCTTCTTGCAGGTTAAACTGCATAAGAGTTCGATCAAGTTTGGAAAGGGAGCTAAACTCTCTCCTAGGTTCGTGGGACCTTTCGAGATTGTGTAGAGAAAGGGGCCCGTGGCCTATCGACTAGCCTTGCCTGATTCTTTGAGGCGTATGCACGATGTTTTTCATGTATCTGTTCTGAGACATTTTATTAGTGATCCTACACATGTGATTGACCTAAGTTCCTTGTAGGTATCGGACGAGGGAGCGCTCATGGCTGAGCCGTTCCACATCTTAGATCATCGCGTTCGACAGTTACGACGTCGAATGGTAGATCAGGTCAAGGTCTAGTGGGACAGTTATAGTCCGCACCCGGCGACCTGGGAGGACGCATATGATATGCGTCTGCAGTTTCCATTTTTGTTTGATAGATAGACTTATGATATTGTGATACTTTATTTCTGCATTTATACTGAGAAACTTCGGGACAAAGTTTAGACCAAGAGGGGGTGTATGTAACATCCCACTCTGGAGCACTGAGAAAACTTATTATTTGAGCACACTTGCTCGCAAGTGATCTGGAATTTTATGATGTTAGACCATTTATACCTGATTATGATGTGATTGACAGATGACATGATGTGTTACTATTTGATGTAGACAGGTGCTATTGAATCAGTTTTATTGAGTGTGCAGGGTTTTTGACCTTGAGGATGCAGAGGCACCGGTAGAACCCCCTTGGACTCTAGACTGAGTCAGGGAGTGTGCTTTTGGGTTGATATGTTACTATGATATTTCATTTGATTTGATGATTTGATGTTGACATTTCTGACATGATTGTTGATTATGCAGGCTGACGATAGCTTGTCGACCAGACTCACATATGGAGTAAAGGGGCCACACATGATTTGCAGAGAGGTTGAGGGAGAGGGGTGGAAAGCAGCCCTGCCACCACCTACTAGCACTCTCGTCGTGGCTCGAACTGTAGCTTAATGATTACATAGTTCGAGAGGATCCACGATGTCGTGACGACAGACTGTGAAAGTCGCTCACGATGATTTGCAACCTCCACCTAATCCAAGGAGTTTCCTTCCTTAATTAAATACATAAAACAATTGTGTCGTTAATTGAATTCTTAAAGTAATCACGTCCTTAATTGCGTACATAAGGCCTTTCCTCATTCCCAGTAATAAGCTTGATAATTTATCTTTAAGTGAAGGTACTGCTACTTCGCCCTAACATAATAATCAAAACTTAACCATCTCCTAATAACAATGCCATTATACTCCATCTCACAATAGCTCTGCCATTCAAATAACATTAGAAATTTCATTTCCTACTAGCTAGCATTAACAATACAGGTGCTAATAATAAAATTAAACAACAAAAAAAAAACCCACTGAAGCTAATGTAAGCCTTCATAAAGTGTGTAGGGTAAAATAAAGAGATTTAAGAAATTAATTCATTTAGGTGGTTGTAAATTTGAAAAGAAGAAATTAATTAGTTAACTAATGGGAGTTTAAAAGAAAAATATATATATATCTATATCATGAATTTAAAAAATATATATAATGAAAAAGATGCTTAGCACCTTTACCTTATTGAGTTTTCAAAAAAATATATATAAAACAAAAAATAAAAGGGGGGAAAACTTAAAAAGAAATTTGATTTAGGGTTTTTGGGGAAAAACCTAATGGGATTAGGTCAAAAGGAGGATAAAAGAAAGGAGATAGGGGAGGAGAGGAAAAGGGGGGCTATGAGGTATTGTTATGCTGCCAAAATGGCAAGCTGGACTGATTGCTTGTGAGGAGTTGGGGATTTTCTCAGCTGATTGAGTGGTAGCTCAGCCTTGGAGGCGAGCTGGGAATCTAGGTTACTATCTAGACTGTGTGTGGCCCCTTTACGGCTCGAGGGGCTAAGGGGGAAGCAGAGTACCCCTAGCATTTGGCTGGGAGGTACCGATGAGTCCTCTATGGTCGGCAAGCGGGAGCATCAAGGAGCAACGCGGAGCGAACGTACATCATCAAGAGGGCAATAAGGCAAGGTACACTCCTCTATTTGTAGGGTAGAATGGTTTTGGTAAAAACTTGTAGTTTCCATGGTTACTGTAAAACTCACTATATAAACTTAGTTTCATGGTTATCGTGGTTCCGGCATGTATGCCATTGTTGACTGTGAAATTCTTATTGAAGGTGCGGGACAGTGTAAATTCTCCCAATCATTGTGGTGAAAATTTCCTGTGACTGTGAGCACACTTTTATTGCCAGGGATTTCTTTTATTTCTGCCATGGGCGTTTTCCGCCTTTAATGGGGGCATTTCTTTTGTGGGAATTTCGTGTTATTATTTACTGTAATATCCTTTTATTTGAAAGCAATAAAATTGGTTGTATGGTTATGGTCATTGTTGAAATGTTAAATTGCTAGATGGGTAAATTGACCGGTACAGTCCTGGCATTTTTGGATAAAGAATTTTGAGTAGATACTGTGTTGTCAGTGAATAGATAATTTGTGAACTAGTGTGGTATTGGATTTTAGGTAAAGAAATTCTGAACCAGTATGGTTTTGTCAATAAATAGTTGAACGCTGAGCTGGTACGGTGTTGCCAAATGATAGATAAAGAAGCCCTTCGTGTCTGATTTTTGCACTGAACCTCATCCTAGCTGGGTGAGGGAGAAGAAGCTAATGGGCCGTGCGCTCATCCCTAACTCTAAACCTTAGTCTTCATGTCTGTAATAATACCTCAGCATACAATCCGCCCAACCATCAAGCGGTGCCTCAACAAAGTGAATATATCTCTGTGTTTCGTTGACCTTCACCTCATCACGTCGTCCACCCAGCTACTTGGATGCTCTCACCAACAATCTAACCATTTCATTATAATGTGAATGGAACCTCTTATGCTCTACGTTTCTGGCAGTTTGTTTTTCTCTGGTAAGTCATCTCGTTCTGCTATTTCGCCCTAGCCTTCGTTCAAGTCTGAACGAGACCGTGTTTCCTGTGCACCACCCTATCATTATAGTATTGATGGATCCATATTACTGCTCACGTGGGTGACCCCGGTTCCTATTTAACTTCCCGTTCTCCATCGGCACTCTCATTATCGGCCTGCAGTCTCCCATGCCAACCCCGATGCACCACAAAAACCCTCCACCCGTCACCTTGCTTTTATTTCTCTGAAAGGGGGTGAGCGAAATGTTGCCTAAGACTACGTTTTTCCTTGAAGGTAGGTTGCATTGGATTCCTCATTTAATGACTGCAATCTCTGTAGTCTGAATCGTATACAGCAGGCCCACCTCTACACCTGTGCGCCTAGATTCAAGCGCCTATTTATGATAGCCTGTTCCCAACCTTAACTAAGCACTTAAATAGGAGTGAATCCTCCTGCTGTTAAATTAGTAACTTAATTTGTCTGTGCCTCTTTTCCTCTCATATGACAGGATCTAGGGCAATGAATAGTACTTAAGAATTAATCGAATTGTTGATTGAGGAATGGAAGGGAGAGGTTTAGTAAAGCGAGGAATGATTCCTAACTAAATAATTAGGGTAGTTTATTTATTTTTAATCGAGTTTCCTTTACCTATGGTGGGAACTATTCATTCTTATAACGGTAACCAGAATAAACACAACTCTAGGTCATGATGATGACTGTTGAAGGTCAGGCTCAGCTCATAATGGTGTAAGGTCAATATGCTCATTGGTTAAGATGGTTCGGGTATAGAAGTAGTTGTAATCTGTAAACCCCTTATTTTAATTGAATATTTGTAATGTAAAAATGTTGATATGGGTAGGTGGTAGTAGAAAAATATGTAAAATCCTTATGGTAACTCGTTATTGTTACTCTTTATTACTTGTGTCATATAATTTAAAGTGGTATTATAGATGGCTGCAAAGTTTATGATTGATTCTTTAGATCTTATTCAAAAATATATATATAAAAAAAAAAAAAATCAATCTTCTTTTGGGGAGGACCTAGTGAGTGGCCATTCATAGATTTGTCAACCCTGGAATCCAATTGGAACCATTAGATACAAGGTACCAATTCCAGATATTATGGTCGTGAACATTTCCTTCCCTAAATCATGATTTCTTAATAATTATGAATTTGTAATGTTGAATTAATTCAGGGAGATTTAAATGTTAAGATTGATGATCTTTTAGGCAATAAGTTAGAAGGATTAATTAGAATGATATAATTACTATGATTATTAAATTATAATCATAAAGTGCCTTGTGTATAATAATAAACAATTATTCTTTTTATGATTATGGATTTACAACCATAAGGATTGCCATGTTTATTAATTCTTGGTGATGTCACTATAATTTTAATTGGAATTTTGTTAGTGAATTTGCAAGGTAATCATATTGTAAGTATAACATCAAAATGTTATCATGAAACTAGTTGGCTAAATTGCAAAGTCTTGATATTATGAATGTAATAAAGGCTAGCGCTATGGTGACATTCTCACAATCTTATGGGGAAATTAGTTAGTGAATGTGCAAGATCTGTATGTTGTAAATGTAATGATGCTAGTGCTATGATGTGTCATCATACTTTTATTATGAAATTAGTTAGCAAATTTGCAAGTCTTTACAGTATGATGTAATAATTCTAGCCTTGATGGAGATGTCAATGTAGGCGATTGTCATGGTAAATTATCGTCGAATCTTGAAATGCAATATCCTCGCTTATGGAAAAGGCTATATAGCCTTGAGATCATAGGAAGGTAAGGACATTGATGAGTGTTTACAATATTGTTGAAGAATAAATGTAATGGTTATACTGAACATTTTAAGACATTTATATTTTCAACCTAAGGGGTGTAAGGTCCTTAAACCAAGAGCAAAAATCATTAGGTGTTAGATTTAGAAATTAATCATGCGTACTCATTTTTATGGTTGGGTCGATGACTCATCGACTAACGGATTTAAACGAAGTAAATGATCTATGCCTGAGGCCTTTGAGTTGTAGGTATTGATGTGTCTTCACTAGCTGTCGGTGACCTTCTTTCTTGCATCTTCCTTAGAGGTCGGGTTGTCCATTGATTTTGTTGTACTGGGTTGGCTTGCATTTTTAGTGCTTCTTGTGTCGGGCGGGAGGTAGACACCCCCTTGTAGCCTTAGTATAGATGTCTGTGTGGGTGTTTTTCTATGTAAGGAATCCAGTGCCATATCAAGAGTCTCGAGCCCTTTAAAGGCAGGGTTTCCACTCTTGCGACACACCTGAGGGGCTTACTAGTTTCTACCTGAGCAGTCGACTAGGAGCCTATCTGACCTTCTCTCTCTCCGGAGCAGAGGACTAAGATTAAACGCCCTGCTTTTCTGTGCAGAAATAGTAAACTCTGCTACTATGGATTCTTCCATCCATGACTGAACTGTACATAACACCTAGTGTGGTTTTTTGCTTACAGCTTCTTGTTGTGCGCCTTATGTCATTGGTCATTAATGCTTGCAGTTCTTGTTGTGCGCCTTGCGTCTTCTTGTGGTGATCGTCGTGGTTGTGTCTTGTAAGTCGTCGGGTGGTGACATAGAGTCTAGTGTGTCTGTTTCCCCTCCTACACGCGTGCACGCACTTTTAAAACAAAAAAAATTTGCACTTGTTATCAGCGTTGTTGTCGTAACGAGGAGGTTGTTACAACCATTCTTTTGAAACTTCTTGATGTATGAATTCTTGAGACATTCTACAATCTTGTCATGATATCGGTCATAATGGCATGGAAGGATGTAAGTAAGTTTGGAAAACTTGTCAATATTATGGGGACCTGACATAACCATCGACCAAGGCCAAAGTGCCCCATCCTCCTGACAATTCTCCAAGTGTTCATCAATTTCTTCACATGGAGGATCTAAAAACATGATGTCATGCTTACTTCCTAGATATTTAGGTAGAAACAAAGCAGGAACAAATTTATCTTTATTATGAAGATTTTTTAGATACGAATCCTCAAGCCATTCTAAGATTGTGTCATAAAAATTTGGATGAAAACTATGACTTTGACGAACTAGATATGTCAATGGGGAACAAATCATAAGAGGATTCATGACATCAATTAGATTATTGGTTTGAACACTTCCTTTGATGTGATGGATCGTTTCAAAATGCAAAGCATAATCATTAAAATTTGAACTAACCAAAGAATGAATATGGAATGTAGAATATTTGATCTCCATGAGAATGAGTGCATTGTCTTTTTCAAAAATAAATCATGTAAAATCATCTTGCAACATGTCTTTTTTCCATGCAAGTGATGAAAGTGAAAGGGCATCAAATCCGAATTCATAAATGTTATGTTCAAAATCAATTTCACCAAATTTTGGCATATCAAAAAGATCTTATTATGATGGAAAAGAGTAAGATATCGTGGGTAAAGGATCATTTCCACAAGAATCTAAGAAGAGATTGGGATATAAAGAGTAAAAGGAATCATAAATGAGCACATGAAAAGAATCTCTTGAGCTATGATATTTAACAATGGTATTCTCAAGACACTCCTCTTCACTTTCCTTAAAACGTTCACTCTGTTTTGGTGATAAATCCTTCAACATAATATGATCGTCTAAATTTTCCTCATGTATGATAGACAATTCAAAACTTTCATGACAAACATCTAATATTTCATGTGAATAAGGTATGATTTTTGGATGAAGGTTTAAGGTTTCTTCTTCAAAATGTAGATTTACATCTCTAATCAGTTTCATAGGAATGTTAGAATGCTTAAGATCATTTTCATCACCTAAGTGTTCTTCAATAACTGAATTTAAGTACTGATTACAACAAGAGTTAGAATAATATGGACATTCACCTTGACCCAACATCAAATCTTCTTCCATGATGGTCGAGGACTAAATATACAATGATTCAAAGGAAAAACCAATTTGATTGTCAGTAATAACCTTTTCAATAGATTCTACCTCCCTTGATTGTTCAAAATTTTTGGATGGATTCATCTCATCCTGCAAACAAAATTCTTCTCACAATTGAGTGATAGGATTTGCAATTGATTCATCATTTGCAATTGAAAATGATTGGATGAAAAGGGAACAAACATCAGAGAGGAGATTTAGTACAAATGAAATGTCATCAAGTTGAAACTTATAGAGAACATGATGGATTCTTGTTAAAAATCCCTCTGGAGATGAATTGTCATTGATTAGTAAAGCCTGAAATTCTTCACATAATTGATTGTAATCATAGATTTCAAAAGCATCTAAAAATTCCTTTACAAATTGAAACCAATCAATAATGTGATATGTTGGGAAAGACTCAAACCATTGTTTAATCCGAACCCTAAAAGTAAAAGTGAACAATCTGCATAAAACCTTTAAATCAGAAATAGCATGCTTGATGCATTTACACCAAAACTTGTTAAGATGGTCTTTTGCAGATACATTCCCCCCACCATAAAATGTGAGTTTGGACAAGAGAGATATTATCTTGTTGGGAATATTAGGTCATGAGAAGTGGAAAGTATGTTCCAACACAGTGTTTTGGGGAGCCATGGGAAATTAAATAAGTTCGAAACAAAGACTGCGGCAAGGCCATATTGTCAGTCCGGCCTTCCTTCTAGTGCATTTCAAGATGACACAAAAGAAGAATTTATAAATATGGAATTATGGCAGGCTGGGGGGTAAAACATTTAATCACTAAATTTACCTCAGCCCTCCTTCTAGTGCCACTTGTTGACATGCATTTATGACACACAATCAACTAAAATGGAAGATCTGGACCGAGGTTGTCTATTTAACCCAAGACGTTTGGGATAATCTACCCTGACGGGTTTTATGGCTCTGTTAGCCAACTAGGATTCTCAAATAGTTAAGATATGTAAACTAACTAAATGTGTAATCAAAATTAATACAATTTCTTAACAAATAGTAGTATTATATACATTAGATATATACAATTACAAGGTTTAAAATAAAGCCTCATGAAAATGATTTGTTTTCAACTAATGGATTGGAACAAGATGAAAAATAAAAAAATAAATAATTCTATACTATAAATGAAAAGATAATAAAAAATAAATGAATAAGATTATAAATGATATAACGTTAATGGACAAATCATTTACCGTTTAAATAATGTAATCATTATCCATTCACAAATCAACAAATCAAACAAAATATAAATTAACTAACCTGACATTGATTAGTAGTACTAAGCTATATTCGCCTTTACGTGTTTGTATAATCTCCACTTAACCTGTGTCAAGTATAAATCTATGAAAAAATCAAGAACGATACTTACTAAAACAAATCAAGGAAGTCTTTTAAGTTTCAGAACAAGACTGTGATGACAGAAAGACAAATAAATGTTATCTCATGTGACTTTAAAATGTCCAATAGCTAAAAGTGAAATAAATTCCAACCCTTAGCAAGTGGTATTATCAACTATCCAACATTACATGTAAACTCAAAATATATCAATAGATTATCAGCCACAGATATTAAAGGAACCAAAATATAATGAACCATATAAATGAAAACATAACATGAAAAATTATATGCAGAACAGTCTAAAGCTAGTTCAATACAAATAAAGTTTCATATTCAAAAATTATATGAGAAATAATATTAACATTGCACAATCTACAAAAGGACAAAATACAAAGAGTAAATTGTATCCCATATAGTTACAGTATAATAAGTTCATCATAAGATCCAAAATGAATTTTTGGGATAATAGACTCTTAAAGATTGAAAAAATCAATATATAAATGATAACAATTAGCCATGTATTGATAAAATAGACTAAAGCTAATTTAAATCAATGCATAATTAATTACTCAAAGAATATGAAGATATTTTAATGAAAACAAAACCATTTTACTCACAGGACAAAAGCCATTAAGCAAAGTTTGAAATTCCATATTCTTCTTTGAAAATATTGGTTCAAATCTTATTTGTTGTTGCTCATAAATTATTTGCAGCAATACAATATTATTTTTGGATCAATTATATTGAACATATTTAGATAATAAAATCAAGCCATAATCAGATACGTACCAAATAACTGATAATAGAAAATTTTGAAATAAAATGAAACCAAATTAATAACCTAAAAATTATGAATAAAACAAAATCGAGAACAATAAAATTAAAATGAATTTAAACAAACTATTTTTATTTTATTTTATTATTTTATTTTGAAATGAGATGAAAACCGACAAAATAATTTAATTAATTAAACCTACCAAATGATTTTGTGAAAATTATTTCTAATGATCAAAAGACAAAAACTTTATCATAATTTAAACGAAAGTAAACATTTGATAAAAAATAATGTTTTTGTTTAAATTAAGATTTTTATGTTTGTCTCTCCCTCATTCAGATTTGATCAAATGGGAACAAATATCATAGAAAATATGTTTCCCAATACAAGTTCTTCCTCTAAAATCATTGTTATTAATCCATGTCTTCAACCAAGCCATTCTCATAACAGATAAATTCAATAAGGAAGAGGTAATAACAAACTCCCAAATTATGAAGCTTGTCCATAAACATCAAAACTCTGTAGAAAGAAAAACAAAATGGCATTTGAATTTCATGAAATTCAAACCAAACAAAAGAAAATAATATAAACTAAAACCAACCTCGAAACAAATCAAACCAATACCAATCCAATCAAGTCAAAGGGGAAAAAAATGAAGAATCCAAGTAAAATTTCGTGGGACCCTAGATTTTGATTAAAAATAAAGAAGGGGTTGTTGGGGCCCAACAGTGGCACAAACCATAGCTCAACACAACTTGGTACCATACAAGAATGTTGAATTCATTGCCATCAGATAAGGCTTAAATGATATGCAGTGATGGTTTGCTGAGAACCCAAATTCTCTAGTGGGGTTTCCTCAAATCTTGGAATGGGAAAGGAATTTTGAATATGCCTCCATTGATTGCTTCCAACAATACAGAGAGAAGGTTCAAAAGGAAACAAGGAATTCACTAGTTATATGTACACAAATCCACAAGGTGGGGCACATTTTAACGCATAAAGGGAACTTACCTCCTCTCGAGGCACTCAGGAATACCAAAACTGATGAGAAGTTATTCAAAGAAATCTAACAAAATATGAAGAAAAGTAAAGAGGATTCTCAGATAGCGATGAGGGTAACAATGGATCTGATGGAGGAATACATCCTTAAGCCATCCAAAACACAAAATATGATCCAGGACTTCCTTTCTAACTTCGTGAGAGAAATGAAAACCCTCTTTCACAACTCATCCTCCCATGAATATGTAATGGAAACAATCATGTACCACATATTCATAGCTACCACAGGACATCATGAAGCTTTGCAAGCTTACTTGAGAAACAAGGAAAATGACAAATGAAGAAAGACAAAACAACAAATGTGAATTTCTTTACAACGGTCTCCTATTTTTTCTTTTTGTCAAACAAAATCAAATTCGTCTTATTGTAACACTTATCAACATCATTTGAGAAGGGAAAGATGAGAGGAATTGTAACTACTTCTTGTAGAATCCAAGAAGATCCTGTAGGTAGTGACTTAGATTACTATAGCTAAAGAGAGAGGGCCATTTTGAAGTTGTTCTTCAAGCATTGTATATTCGTGAACTATTTTCATAATTAATATTGAGAAACCCTCAAGGCCGATTTTGTTACTACTCTTGTGGATGGTTAGCTTGTTGTGAACTATTTCCAATAGACTATTTCAATGTTTACATGTGTTGTAAGCATGCTATTTTGTTTATAGACTTTTCTTGTAAAAACATAATTTCTTCTTGAAGTGTAGTTTATTCTTTATTATTATTTATCGTGAGATGACGAGTAGTTTATGCATGTAATTTCATAGATTTGACTAATGTGGTTATGTATTTGTATGTATGTGTTATCTAACTCAACGAATTCCTAACAACTATCTGAAAGAAGTCTTTGCATAAATTAGTGGCATTTATGACTGCTCATTAGTTATTGTAGTCATTCCTAGCTAGGATATGATATATTAGATTTTATTTCTGCAAGTAGTTAGTTTGCATCTGCATTTCCCATTGCATCCATAACCATTCAATCATCCACCGAACCAAGTAATGGTTGTTTGGTTAGAATCCATGTATGGGTATCATAAACCATGGTGCATAGTGTGACTAAGACCATGCAGAAGGGAATTATTATTATTTGTAAATTAATTATTAATAAGTTTTCCCATTATTATTATTAGTCCTTGTCGTAGGCATAGAGGACTGTAGCAATCCATAATTCATTGACTTCATATTAGTTTTTCCTTTGACCATAAATATTTCCATATAATCTATTGTTGGAACCAGGCAACTGAAAATATGAATTTTATATAATAAAAAGTACCATATTTGTCATGATCTGATTGGACAAGGGATTGGAGGTCTTAGTTCTGGCTTTGCTATTCCCAATGTTATATATGTTGGAATATCCAAAGTATTTGATCACAAATGGTCTTTTTGAATCATATATTTTCTTATGCATTGGTTGAGGGTGTATTAATGCTAGCATTAGTTCGAATGTTTGATTTACCATTTTCTGCTAGCTAAATTTATGGTAATCTTTGATATGCTGGCATATCCAAAGTTTGGCCTTCGAATACATTCTCCATTGTTGGAACTGGTGTTACATAAATTATAATAATTTTTTTGGGGATACGTTAGGGAGCTTCCACATTGCTTTCTTTTCTTAAATGTTTACAGAGCATTTCTGACATACTTTTTAACTAACAGGCTTGGTAGTGTTGAATGTTTACTTAGCAGGCTTGTTACAATACATTTTCTTTCATTTTTTTATTTATATGCTTCAACGACATTACTGGTTTAGTGGTTCATGCTTGTTATTTTGCATCTCCACTAATTTCTTATTTGGTTGTTTTTGTTGTTATTGTTTGCATGTTGGTGTTGTTGCATTTTGTACGTTTTGGGTTGTGCAACTGTGATTGGAACTGCGTCATTCCTAGTGGACTGGTTGTTTCTTTCTTTTTTGTTCATTGTGTGCTACTTATTGTTGTTTGATTCGAGTTTTCATTTCTGACATACTTTTTACCTAACAGGATTGGCAGCATTGAATGTTTACTTAGTAAGCTTGTTACAATACATTTTCTTCCATTTTGTTTATTTATATGCTTCAACGACATTGTTGGTTCAGTGGTTCATGCTTTTTTTTTTGCATTTCCATTGATTTCTTATTTGGTTGTTGTTGTTGTTGTTGTTTTCATGTTGTTATTGTTGCATTTTTCACGTTTGGTGTTGTGAAACCATGATTGGAACTATGTCATTCCTGGTGGACTGTTTGTTGCTTGCTTCTTTGTTCACTATGAGCTGCTTATTTTTGTTTGATTCGAGTTTGAAGGGTTCGGCTCCTGCAGCTGCAGTTGGGCCTTTTGGTGCTTCTTAATTGGGTTGTTATTTGCTTCTTGTTCTTGTTTGCCAGGGGTTTGCAATGTTGAGATGTTGCATCTGCAGTTGGATCTGTTCTTACATTCTTTTGCAGTGGACTCTCCATACAATACTATTAAGATAAAATGACATAGAAACAAATTTGCAATCAATGTAAATTGCAACTTTTGTGCGTTAAACTAGATTTTGTTGGCCTCAAATTCTATTTCATTTCTGGTGATGTTTTTTCCATGGTTTATATTTTACTATGCTTTCATATTTATGAGAGTAAGTTTTGATGTGAGAGTGATATAGTTGTTCTTTCCCTTTTTTTTCCCTCTTGTAAACTGTGTTTTTGGTTCTATAGTTTCTGGTGTTTCTATGGTCGTTCTGACCAACCGTTGTTCAGTTGCATACTTAGCCAGTTTTGTGGACACGGCTTCGCGGAAATGTGTTATCAAACTATGGCAGATCATTTTTGGTGTATACATATTGCACCCAGAACTTTCATGCTCTACAATTCGACCCCACACTCGTTGAACTCGCAATTGTGCCTTTGTCTATGATGAGTTTGTCTATCATACCTACCTTTCCATTCTTAGTCAAGTTTTCAAATTTTGTTGGGTTGACACCTTTCCGGGTTCAGAAAATTTAAAAGTGTTTGTCGCTCCCCTCCATCCCATCTACCTTTCATCATTTCCAATAGACATTAATTATTCTTTGATAATTTATCACCAACCAAACAGGTTCAAAAAGATTGTCTTTAATAAGCGGAAAGCTCGAGGACATCTCCCATTAAAATGAATAGAATGACGAATATTATGTTGGAGATATGGCTATAACAGAAGACTGACGCAGATGGTTAAGGTTGTCATTGATGGCAATCGGTTATGGAGAAGTCAAGGATGTCAACACGAATGCTGGAACACGAATGCTGGAACATGAATGCTGGAACACGAATGCTGGAACACAAATGCTAGAACACGAATGATGGAACACGAATGCTGGAACAGGAATGCTGGAACACGAATGCTAGAACATGAATGATGGAACACAAATGTTGGAACACAGGTGCTGGAACACGAATGCTGGAACACGACTGTTGGAACACGAATGCTGGAACACGAATGCTGGAACACAGGTGCTAGAACACGAATGCTGGAACACGAATGCTGGAACACGACTGCTGGAACACGAATGCTAGAACACGAATGCTGGAACACAAATGCTGGAACACAGGTGATGGAACACGAATGCTGGAACACGAATGCTGGAACACAGGTGCTGAAACACGAATGCTGGAACACAGATGCTGGAACACGAATGAAACAAATGCTGGAACACAGCGTTGCATGATGAGGCATGCGTAGAGGAGGCAAGTAAAGAACTAGTTCAGAAAATCAAGGAGAACGTTGGCATGCGAAAAGCAGAAGAAAGAATGAAAGAAAGGGAAACTACAGTTGGAGTTAAGAAAAGCAGAAAGACTTTTAGTCTAAAATTAGACTGGCAGTTAAGATAGGAGGAACACAGCGTTGCATGATCCGGCATGCGTAGAAGAGGCATGCAAAGAGTCAGTTCAGAAAATCAAGGAGAATGCTGGCATGCGAAAAGCAGAAAAAGAAAGAAAGAAAGGAAAACTGCAGTTGGAGTGGAGAAACGTGTTGAAAACCTCTGCATGTGGTGAATCTATAAAATGCGCTGGAACATAGATGAATAGTTGATGTTGATGTGAGAAAGAGTGAGCGCTATGGATGTGAGAAAAGGAGGTGAATCTGTGTGACAAGAGAAGAAGCTGAGAATGGGCTGCAGAGGACAGTGAGGCAGAGCAGCAGATCAGAAACAGTGAAGAATACAGAAAAGATCAGCAGAAAGGGTAAGCAAGCTATATCAGAATGAAC
>JZKD02S1401517.1:1441720-1458634 GCA_000966675.3 Picea glauca
CCTGTAACATATTATGGGATCTAGTAATTTATTTTGCCTGCATTTTGAATTTTAAAAAAAAAACCTCTTTTAGTTTTCTTAAAGGCTTTGGCATAGTCCATGAACATGTCACCAACAAAGGCCTTGATGTCATGTCCCTCTTTAATATTGTTCATATCTTAGATGTTAGATTTGAGAATCTACTCGGATATGGGAATGTTGATACATGCTATTAGTCACTATTCAGGGTACATATTCGAAAATATTGGCATTAATAAGCAAAAATATCTAGAACATCTATCATTAAAATGAATTAAAACAAAATCTATGGAAGATCGTCCAACATTTCTTTCAAATATTTATTTTCATTTCTCTCTATTATCAAAGAGTTTCAATTTATGGTGTGTAATGTACTTCAAATTCACCATAAAAAAAAAAAATTATATGCCATAATTCACTTTCATTTAAGCTTAGAATTTAAGAGAAGGTAAGATTCATTTATGTACAAAATGACATTGTTACACCAGTCTAGTTTACTTTGAATAGAAAAAGCATTTCGACACCCGGGAAACCAAAGGGAAATACCCCTCGTTTTTGTAAGTCGTGAAATTTCGGTATACGAAACCCCAAATTGGTTTAGCGTGAAATAAGTTTCGGCGTTTCATCACCCAGGAAACCAAAGGGCAAGACCCCTTGTCTCTGGAAGTTGCGAAATCCCGGTATATGAAACCCCGAATCGGTTTAGCATGAAAAAGGTTTCAGTGTTTTGGCACTAGGGAAACCAAAGGGCAAGACCCCTCGTCTCTACAAGTCGCGAAATCCCGGTATGTGAAACCCGGAATCGGTTTAGCATGAAACGTTTCGGTGTTTCGGCACCCGGGAAACCAAAGCGTAAGACCCCTCATTTTCACAAGTCGCAAAATATCGGTATACGAAACCCCGACATGCTCTGTGGAGTTAGCCCTAGGTCATAGGTTGTGGTTGCATGGATGGGACTAAAGGAGGAGCCAAAAACCATTAAGCCCTTTTTGGCATTTCAGGACCCAAGAGTTCGAAGGCCCTAGAATCGTTGTCGTCGCAGTCGCAAAATCCCGAATCGCGAAACCTAGAAACACGAAAAGTGAGTGTTGGTTTAGAACAGGGAAGAGCTACAAAAAAGGGGCACACGCGCAGATTTTCTAAAATGGAATTCAACCATCATTAAGAATAGTTACTTTGACTTGATTCCTTCCTTGGATATTATTTCAATTTTGCATACCGCTTATCTTTGAATTCCTAAAATTTTACTAAGGTTTAGTTAGAATGTTGTTCTCTACTGTATTTTTGTATTTGTTATCTGTACAGTCTAAGTTTTTATGCATTGTATGGAATCTATGCATTTCCAAAGGCCCACATCTTTTGAATCACATCTCAACAAAATAAAAGGGGCTCTAGAGTATTAAGTTGTTGTACAGGTATCAAGCAAGATACAAATATATGCATATAATCCTATTAAATGTGTATCCTGGTCATGCATCAATACTTTAGTAACGTTATTACTTTCTATAGCTCATTACAAAAACATACGTATACTCAGTCATTGTCGTTCCTATTTATACATCGACATTTCTTAGATCATTATCATCATCTAAGGGAACCTATACAGAGAAATAAAACAAGAAGGGAGTCTGATATTGTCAAAGTAATCAGTTCTGCACATTTAAATATACTTTTAATTGCAAAGTTGATATTTTGGCATTTGAGACTTGCTTTCTACAAATGCATAGAGTTCCTTTTCTCTACTAAACCCTAAAATCCTATGGGCCATTGGATCTCATAGAACAGAGAAGGGATTAAGACTGAGTGTCTTTCAACACCCTTAAGCTCAGGAGGGATAGTGACGATCAGATCCAAATCGACGAGGTTCATTGATCTCATACATGAATTCCCATATCGGAATTCGAGGATTGGAGTGACAAGATATTTGGAGTCATTTCATCATGAACTCCCAGTTCATGAAACTCTGAAAAGATCTGGACCATTGGATCCAAATCATCGAGGATCGTTGGATCTCGTACAATAATTCGCATATCGAAGTTCAGGGAATGGAGTGACCAGTGGTTTGGGTCGCTGTATTTTGAACTCCCGATTACCAAAATCATGATACGTCCAGGACTATTGGATCAGGGGAGATTTGTAGCCGTCGATCTCATCGAAGGTAAGACTTCGGGTTTCGGGGTTTGAAGAGTAGAAAGACTTCACTCTCTTGCATCGTTGAGTCACGAAATGTGAAAGGCGCCTCTTGGCTTGGCCTGTGGTCATAACCAAATATCATATGGAGGTGGATAAGAGAAGAGATATCCTGCGCTAGGCCTCGTAGGAATTCGGGGATTCTATCCCTTGAGGAAGAGAGAAAATTTCATTTTTGTTGTAGTGGGTATGTTACAATTTATGATTCTGAGTTTTTATTCACAACAATATAAATATTCCATTTATCTAGATTTAGTTCCCAATCCATCGTTAAATATATACAAGGAACTTAGATGTACTACAATTTACCCTACGACTACCTCTATACAACAGAGATCAAGATTACCAAAAAAATATTGTTTCCATAATTTAGCCATGCAATGAATTTTCTACTGTCATAATAAATAAATAAAACAATTTCTAAGAATTATTCAAAATTCAGTCTAATCATAAAGAGTCACTTGAAAATTAATTTACAAAATTTTCTATAAGCATTTAGACCCCATACACACAAACAGGTTCCTTTCTATATATTATATCAAATTCAATATTAATAGATATACTACATCAAGGATATAATCGTTTACCAGTGAATTGGAAAATACTTCAACCCAAAATTAGCAAATGCATTACAACAGACATATATATAATTGTTTTAAATACAGAAGGAAAAGAATTAACATATCTTAACCAGATTGTAGGAAGACAAAGGGAACAACCACGTTCCACCCAACCGTAGAACAGGGCAGCCAAAACACTTGCCCGATTCACCCCCTAGCCTGACCATGAATCCATGAGGGAAAACTTGGAATATCCTCCTCAGCATTTGTCTTTCCATTTCAAAAGACTTCTCTTGCCTCACACTCAATAAGTAGTGTTCATAACAACAAGAGAACTCATAATCCTTTCCCCTAGTATACTTGGCAGTGTCCTGCCTCCTCGCATATGTTATTTATCAATTTTGCCTAGGTCATTTTCCCTCCCTTGGGGATTTTCAAAGATTTCTAAATCCTTGATTTTCAGGGGCTACCAATGGCCAAATCTCTGATTTCCCACTTGTAATAATAAGCCCAGAGGTAGTTCCAACATGTTCCCCACTCATGGAGTTGGGGTTAGATGATTTTAACATCGTTGTTCCATTTGTCCTCCTGCAATTAATATAAATATTTTGTTTTTATACAAGTGTCATAGTCAAATAGTTAGTTGATCCAAATCAGATCTCTACCTAATAGTCACAATAATTAATTACAAATATCAAATTCGAAATTCGAAATTGCCATAAATGGCAAAAAATTTCCAAATTCGAATTTACTAAAAATGGAATAAATTTCCAGCAAATTTAAATTTCAAAAAATATTTTATTTTTGGGGATGTCACATCCTTTCCCCCTTCAATAAAACATTGTCCTCATTGTTCATTCCTTTCTTGGAACGGGATTGGATGATATTTCTTCAAATCTCCCTCCAATTCCCAAGTGGCCTCCTCAGGACTAAAGTGCTTCCATTGCACCTTTACTTGAGCAAGGGCTCTGTTTCGAAGTGCTATTTCTCTCTGGTCCAGAATGCGCAGGGATTCCACCTGGAACTCACCTTCGGGTTCCACCTGCACCAAGTCCCAATCAATCATATGAGTAAGGTCATGAATATACTTTTTCAACAAAGAAACATGAAATACATTATGAATTCTTAGATCAGTTGGAAGTGCAAGTTGATATGCTACGATTCCAATTCGAGCTAATATCTTGAAGGGCCCACAAAACCTGGGTGCCAACTTGGCATAGTTCCCTAACTTCAACGATCTTTTTCAGGCTTTGACCTTCAAATAAACATGGTCTCCTACTTTAAATTCCAAGTGTCTTCTTTTCTAATCTGCATAGCTCTTCTGTCTATCCTATGCTTTTTTCAAGTTCTATTGTACCTTCCTTACCATGTTCTCCATTTCTTGGAGCATATATGGTCCAACCATGATTCTGTTAGATGGGTTATCCCAGCTAATTGGATTCATACACTTTCTGTCGTACAATATTTCCAAAGGGCTCAACTTAGTCGAAGTTTGGTACCCATTGTTATATGCAAATTCTACCAAGTGTAGCTAGTCTTCCCACTTGTTCGGTTTTGTTCGTACATACATGCGAAGCATATCCTCTATGATTTGGTTTGTCCTTTCGGTCTGTCCATCTGTTTGTGGATGATAAATCATACTGAAATTCAAATTAGTATTTAGTCCTGCAAAAAATTCCTTCCAAAAAGCGGATGTGAATTTTACGTCTCTATCTGAAATCACCATTTTAGGAATACCATGCAGTTTAAAAATTTATTTCATGAATATTTAAGCAATGTTTATATCTTTAAAAGTAGACTTTATAGGAATAAAATGTGCAAACTTACTGATTTTATCGATTACAACCATGATAGAATCATTATGTTTCTGATTTTTAGGCAAACATGTTATAAAGTCCAGCGATATGGTCTCCCATTTCCATTCTGGTACTGGTAATGGTTGTAATAGGTCAGTTGGATGTTGGTGTTCGGCCTTAACCTGCTGAAAATATTGGCACCTAGCCCAATACTCTGTTGTTTCGCCCTTCATATTAGGCTAGTAAAATAGTTTTCTGAGTGTTGTTATTGTTTTCTAGTAACCTGGATGGCCAGAATACGGTTTCTTATGCACTTCATCTAAAACAGTTAATTTTAACTCTATTGAATCTGGCATGTAAAGTCTGTTTTTAAATCTTAATAGTCCCTTCTTGTCGATACTTATATCTGGTTTATCTGAGTGTGTGATACTATTTTGAAATTCTGGCATTATCTTAGTGTAATTTCCATCGTTAATACCTGTCGTCCTTATTCTTTGTTCCAGATTACTTTCTGCCCTGCTGATATTTATCTCAAATAACCCATGGACTCTTCTGCTTAAAGCATTTTCTACTTTATTTTCCTTACCCTTGGTATGTCTGACCTCGAATTCAAATTCGCTCAGGAAGGCTAGCCACCTTGCTTATCTTGCATTAAGGTATGATTGGTTAAATAGATATTTCACCCCTCTATTATCCGTCAATAGTAGGAATTTTATGCCCATTATATAGTGTTGCCACATTTTTAAGGCATGTATTACTACTGCCAATTCTAAGTCATGAGTGACATAATTTCACTCGTGTTCTTTTAATTTTCGGGACTCATAACAAATCACATTCCCTTCCTGAGTTAGAACACCACCTAGTCCCTCTTTACTTGCATCAACACATACTGTGAAGTCTTTATCTGGGTCTGCTACCTTCAAAATGGGCACCGATGTCAATAATTCTTTCAGCTTGTTAAAATTGTCTTGACACTTTTGCGACCAGTTAAACTTGGTCCCTTTCTTTTGTAATGATGTGATAGGGTAGGCTATCTTGGAAAACCCTTCTATAAATCTGCGATAATATTCGGTGATTCCCATGAATGACCAGATATCTGCCACATCCTTAGGTACTGACCATTCCATAACACCATGTATTTCTTTTTGATAAAAGTCACATTTGTCAAATTTTGCATATAGTTTGTGTTTCCTTAATGTTTGTAGAACTATTCTTAACTATTCATCATGTTCCTCTTTCATTTTAGAATAGACCAGAATATCGTCGATAAATACTACTATGAACTTGTCTAAGTACTGATTGAAAATGTTGTTCATCAAGCACATAAATGTGGTTGGTGCATTAGTGAGTCTGAAAGGTATTAATACAAACTCGTAGTGTATATATCTTGTTTGAAAAGATGTTTTGTTTATGTCCTGGTCCTTTATCCTAACTTGATGATAATCGGATCATAAATCCAATTTTGAAAAGATCTTGGCCCCACCAACTTGATTGAACAGATCATTTATCCTTGGTAAGGGGTATTTGTTCTTAATGGTCATTTTGTTCAGTTGTCTATAATCAATACATAGTCTTAGAGTATTGTATTTATTTTTCACAAAGAGGATTGGTGCTCCCCATGGCAAGACACTCGGTCCGATATACTCTTTGTTCAACAATTCCTGTAATTTTATTTTTAATTCTGTCAGTTCTGGTAGACTCATTTGGTAGGGTGCTTTTGAGATAGGGGCTGATCCGGGTAGTAAGTCTGTGGATAAATATATTTCTCTTCTAGGAGGTAATTCTGGTATCTCATCCATAAACATGTCTATGAATTCACGTAGGACAACAAAGTCTTCTAACTTGGGCTTATCTTCTTTTTCTAATAGATTCATCACTTGGATGGCGTAAAATTGACATCCATTTCTAATACATTTCTTGAGTTGCATCGCTGAAACTTTTCTGACTGATACAAGTTTTGGTATGCCTTGGGTTGTTCTAACAATGCCAAAATTATCTTTATAGCTAAGTATGTTTGTATAATAGTCTAGTACTTCTTTGTGTTGTTCCAACCAATCTATCCCGATAATCATATCATAACATCCTAGTGGTAATATTTTCAGATTGGTCCTTATCTTTTGACCATCTAAACTGAACTCAAGATCAGAAATAAAGTCAACTACTTTTATTTTAGTACCTGTTTCTAGTTGTACAAGCCATGATTTTGCGTGCTTCAGTTTCTTAAGTTTATTTGACTCTACTACATTGGGAGTAATATAACTTAACGTAGCTCCAGGGTCAGTTAAAACAAAAATTTGAGTGTCATTGATTTTACCTTCGATTTATACCACCAAGGACTAGTGGTTAGCTTGTCAACCATGTATGGTTGCATTTATACGATGCAGACTTCTGCCCACGTCTCCCACTATCGAGGCTTCCTGCAAATTGTGAACAACAATTATGTTTGTTACAATTAAATGTGGACAGTTCCTACTTAAATGAGGCTCTCCACACTCCCAACACTTTAATGACTCATGGGAGTTGTCCCCAAACTTCTTCATTCCTAGGTTTACCGGTTTACTGCTACCTTGCGTATTCAGATGATTGGAGTGAAAATCCTTCCTTGGGAAACTTTTTCCTGCATTCTGATAAGGCGTTGGCTGGTATCCCTTCTTCTGCTGGTTCATTCGATCTTGCTTCTTATCCTTCCAGGTCTTGGGAAACTCTACCTGTTGTTTATATTGTGAATAGCACATTCATTCTTTCCTGAATACCTCACTCAAGGATTTGGGGTTGTCAAAATCAATTCTGTCCCGGTAGGCCTGTGGTAAACAGCTTAAGAATCACTGGATTTTTACCTTATCCTCTCGGGTGTACGGTACGAACCTTAGTAGTTTCAGAAACGTATTTATAAGGTCCTCCATTGTCATCTGTCCGAGTCATAACTCGTAAAATTATTTTGTCTTCCTTTCATAATAGCTTTTAGAAAGGTATTTTTTCTTGAAATACTTCTTAAATTCAAACCATTCCAACTGTTTCTCCTTTAGGCCCTTGGCCAATTTTAGGTCCTGCCACCAAATGTTGGCCTTCCCCTTTAGATTTTAGATGGCCATTTTGACCTTCATGTTGCTCGAATAGTTGTAGATCTGGAAGTATTTTTTGATGTCCAACAACCATGCCTTAGCTTCTTCTCCTGTCCTGGATTCTCCATCAAAGGTAGTTGGTTTAATATTTTTAAATTCTCCTTCAAGGTGGTCTATTTGTTTTCTTTTTCTGTCTGGTATAGTTTTGTCTTCAACTAAAGGTGTCCCTGCAGATGAACTATCTCCTTTTTCTGTTTCCACACCAAAATTCTTGGAGGCCCTTTTCTGACCTGCTCAGCATGGTTACCATATTTTGGGATTTTCTTGGTTACTATACTACACAACAGGAATTCATTTATCTCTTGTTGTTCCTGTTGTGCTTTCTTCAATTTTTCATTGTCGGCCTTGAAAACCTACAGTTCAACAATAAGATTCCTCATTGTTTCCAACAACTCTGTGGGTGAGCTTCCATCATTGTTTTGTCTTGGATCTCCTAGAGGTCCTTGTGTTAATGTTTATGCCATTATTATAGTTCTTTGCAATTCAATAGATAATAGCAACATAAGAACAAGATCACTGAGAAATACACATCCACAAGAGACACAACATTTTTCCTGGGAAACCCTCTAGGGGGAGAAAACCCAACAAAACTTTCTTAATATAAATAGCCAATATAATGCCAAGAGATCTTATGCTAAAACAGAAAGTCCTCTCCCAATATATGCACCACTCTCTCTCCTTTGCCGGTAATAGATCAAAAATTGTCTCTCAAACTGAGCAAGTGAGTTGTGTTCAAATGAGGCGCTAGCCTCCTTTATTTATACAAGTTTTGGCACATGTGAAGTGTCTTTTCACTGGCAGGGCCGACTTCTTCATCTGGGTGGGTAAACCCACCTTTATTATATTTCTGGGTCTTCTTATTAACTGTTGGGGCTGACTTATTATTCTGCCTATTATAATTGTTTGTTAACCAATCCGCAAAAGGGGATTTTGTCCTATTACAATATTCGACATGATCAATCCACAATGGGGATTGATCCTATAAATAAAATATCAATAATAATAAGAATACTCTTTGCAGTTACATTATTTCAACACTGCCCCTTAAAAAGAAGGGTATTCTTCAGCAACATCATGCGAGAGGGAGAGGACAGCATCATCAATAGCATCAGGTAGGAGGACAACATCATCAATATCATCTTGGCTTGGCGTATTTATAAATCATCGGAAGTTTTCTTCATCATCAGCATCATCATTCTCAAAAGAATGTCGTCATCATCTGCATCAATATGTATCAGTATATAAAATGATACCCCATCATCATCACAACACAAGGCGGGCCCATCATAGTACTAGACTGGCTCTATGTCATAGTTGTTAAGATGGTATCTCAGTGCAAGTCACATCTTGTTTTATGTCTAACAACTAGGTCAGAAGCAAGGAACACATCATCTTGCTTTATGTCTAACAACTAGGTCAGAAGCAAGGAATCATCTTGCTTTATGTCTAACAGTGAGGTCAGAACCAAGGAGCACATCATCATCTTGCTTTACGTCTAACAGCTAGGTCAGAAGCAAGGAATCATCTTTCTTTACGTCTAACAGCGAGGTCAGAAGTAAGGAACACACACATCGTCATGCTTTATGTCTAACAGTGAGATCAGAAGAAATGAATCATCTTGCTTTACGTCTACCAGTTAGGTTAGAAGAAAGGATCACACACATCGTCATGATTTAAGTCTAACAGCAAGGTCAGAAGCAATGAATCATCTTTCTTTACGTCTAACAGCAAGGTCAGAAGCAAGGATCACACACATCGTCATGCTTTACGTCTAACAACAAGGTCAGAAGAAATGACTCATCTTGCTTTACATCTAATAGTGAGGTTATAAGAAAGGATCACACACACGTCATGATTTACGTCTAACAGTGATGTCAGAAGCAATGACTCATCTTGCTTTACGTCTAACAGCGAGGTCAAAAGAAAGGATCACACACATCGTCGTGCTTTACGTCTAACAGCGAGGTTAGAAGCAATGACTCATCTTTCTTTACGTCTAATAGCGAGGTCAGAAGCAAGGATCACACACATCGTCATGCTTTACGTCTAACAGTGAGGTCAGAAGCAATGACTCATCTTGTTTTACGTCTAATAGCGAGGTCAGAAGCAAGGAATTATATATACTCCCCCTTTCAAGGAGGGTCCTTTCAGACTATACCAACCTTATCTCGAAAGTGTTCAAACTTTACACGAGATAGAGGTTTGCTCAACACATCAGCAACTTGTTCATCCATGCTAATGTATTGGAGCTTCAAGGCTCCTCTCTCTACCATGTCACAGATGAAATGATAGCTCTATGTGCTTCGACCTGTCGTGGAATACAGGATTCTCTGTCATCTTGATGCAGCTCTAGTTGTCACATAGAATCACGGTTTCTCTCAACTCCAAGTCAAATAGGCCAGTCAACAACTTTCGAAGCCATATAGCTTCGCAGCTAGCAAAACATGTGGCAATGTACTCTGCTTCCGGTGTGCTGAGAGAAATACTGGATTGCTTCCTACTCTGCCATGAGATCATGGCTGATCCCAAACTGAAATAGCATCCAGAAGTGATTTTTCTGTCAGCAATGCTTCCTACCCAATCTAAATTAGTGTATCCACTCAATGTGAAGTCATGATCTCCATCATAGTTGAGACCATAGTCCATTATACCTTTAAGGTACCTCATCACATGTTTTGCAGCCACTAGGTGAACATGTTTGGGCTCTACCAGAAGTTGACTCAAGGTGTTGACGAAAAAACAAATTCCTGGTCTAGTGTTCGTTAGGTACATCAGTGATCCAATAATATGTTTGTATAGTGTGGCATCAATCAAGTCCGACAAAGTATCGACCAACAGCTTTATCTTCGCTTCCATGGGTGTATTCATGGACTTGCATTCTAGCATGTCGAATCTCTTTAAGATTTTGACCGTGTACTTCCCTTGGTTAAGGAATATCCTCTCAGGATTCTGCCATACTTCAAGACCTAGGAAATAGTGCATTAGGCCGAGGTCTTTCATCTCAAATTATTAAGCGAGTCTCTTCTTACATTTGGTGATGAGATTTTATTCTCCAGTTAAGAATAAGTCATCCACATATAGCAGTAAGATTACTGGCTCATTATTCATAATTTTGAAGTAGAGATTTGAGTATGTTTTACTCTTGGTAAAGCCTAAGCTTGTCAAGAAACTATCTATATGACCATACCAAGCTCTAGGATCTTTCTTCAATCCGTATAAGGCTTTCTTCAATATGTAGACATGAGACTTCTTGTCTTCAACCTCAAATACTTGAGGTTGCTCTATATACACTTCCTCTTCGATGACACTGTTTAGGAAAGTTGTCTTCACGTCCATCTGGTACAACTTCCACTTCATCTTAGCTACAAGAGCTATGATGGTCCTGATCAAAGTGTATCTGGCCACCAGAGCGAATGTCTCTTCATAGTCAATGACTTCCTTCTAGCAAAAGCCATGAGCGATAAATATTTATTTATACTTCTCAATACTTCCATCAGCAACATGTTTTATTTTAAAGAGCCATTTGTAGGATACCCCATCTTTATTCTTTCGGTCTGGGAACTATTTCCCATACGTCATTCTTCATTATGGATTGGTAATCCTCTGTCATGGCATCTGCCCATTCTTCTCTTTGAATGTCTTCTTCAAAGAAGGTAGGCTCCTCATCTAGGAGATCACACATCAAAGCCGTGTAACTGGAGAATGGCTTTGGTCTTTTCACCTGTCTCGTAGTTCCTTGAGGAACACCATACTTCTCTCCATATTGAATAAGCTCTCTAGCCCAAGATGGATTTATTTTATAGAGGATCGTCATCTAAGGAGGTTCTTGCACTTATACTATGTCATGGTTATCTAGAAATTACTCATCAGGTTCTGCATCTCTTAGGAACCTCCCTCATAGCAGTATTGGGGATTACGGGTTCCTCTTCACATACCTCTTCAAGCTGGCATATTTTAGATTTCTTGAGCGTTGCATCTTCATCAAAGGTCACATCCCTGCTGATATCAATGTGATGTTGACTCGGTATATAGATTCTGAAGGTCTTGGAGACCTTACAGTATCCCACAAATATTCCCTTCCTTCCTGAAGGGTCCAACTTGTGTCTCTTTTCTTTAGGTATATGAATAAACACTGGACAGCCAAATATTTTTGAGATGGCTTACCTCTGGTTTCTTTCCAGTGAACATCTCTTCTGGTGTCTTGAGCCCAAGTGCACTATGGGATAATTGGTTCTACACATAAACAACTGCCATTTCTACTTCTTCCCATAATCACATAAGAAGATCTTGATCTTCACAACTTCCAGCACGATTTTGTTCTTCTGTTCAGCTACACCGTTCTGTTGTGGATTATAGGGAGTATTGAGTTCCCTCTTGATTCCCACATCTTTTTAGAAGTTCAAAAATTCTTTTGAGGTGTATTCTCCTCCATTATATGACCTTAGTATCTTAATCTTCCTTTCAGAAAGGTTCTCTATCAAGGCTTGAATTCCTTGACCTTGCTGAACACTTGAAATATATCTAGGTCTTACAAGAATAATCATCAATGAATGATACATAGTATACATACCCATCAATGGAGGACGATGGAATTGGGCCATATACATCTGAATGAATGAGTTCTAGGCCTCCTTATGCCTTGTTGTCCCTCTTCGGAAATGGGTTCTTGATGTTCTTCCCTTGTGTACATCCATTGCATACGCCTTCATGGTCACCTTTGAGTTTTGGTAAAGTTGTGACTGCTTTGCATATGTATGATAGCACCTTGTAGTTGAAGTGAACTAATCTTCTATGCCAATATTCTCCAATGGCGTGGGTCATGGCAACTTCTGAGTGACCCTTTAGATTATGCAAGCTACCTTCTTCTCTTCCAATGATGATTGCTTCATCTATGGTCTCTTCTTTATCACGTTCCCTTCTGCAACCTTCACCATAGATTCCTCAGGGTTATTACATGTGACCTGGAGCAAGGTCAACAAAACAACAACCAAGAATAATATCCCTCTGATAATATAAAGAAATAGCACGAACAATCATCCCAGTAGTTCCTTTAAAGCTATCACTTATAATTTATCTGAAGAAAAGATTAAAGTTAAGGAATACAATACAAAATGAGGTCAACACTCTTATAGTGTAATGACCAAACATTCTTCAATGGCAACCTGAAACTAACACACAAGGTTTCTCCTAGAGGAGATGTTAGTTGTATCAGGAAAATCATATACCTCTATGTGCTCACATGCCATTAGGTATAATACTTTACAAAGACTGTTATCTCAACTATAGTCATCAATTTGACATGTGCACCTTTGAATCTTATCAACTTGATTTAATCAAACCTGGAGCCTTGTCTTCAAGAATGAGTGCTTGCTTTTCTTCCAGGTCTTCTTCACTCAAGTGACAAGACAATACACTATCTCAATAAAAGGTTAGGTTAGAGGATAAGATCTATGATCAACTTTTAATCCTTCTAATAATTTGATCACAACTTCAACATGCAACACTAATAATGTCATGACAAATAGATGCATATCAGAATAATCACACCTGGGTTGCATCATTCCTCTGAATGTGTTGGATCTTGAGATCCTTCTGGATCTTTGGCAAGAGATCCCTTCTCCTGCAAATACACTTTAGGTTTTAACCTTTAAACATATGTGAGTACATACCTCTGATGACATTTGTAGGTAGTGGCTCCATCTGGTAGCGGCGGTAATCATTACCAACTCTTAAGAAAACTTCAATGGTGATTGCAACTGGTCTTACAGCTCCAACTGCAACTGATGCTGCAACTGCAACTTAGGGTTTTATGAGGAAACCCCAATTTTTCAAACTTCAAATTTTGAAATTTTGATCCAGGGAGTAGATGCACTGGGCGGAGCCGAGTATGCTGGTGAAGTCGAAATTTAGAAAATCCAACTTTTACCCCCTCAAACTTGATCTGCAGATTTTTGGACTAATGCTTCTAGTTTTTCTAGTACTTCTGGTACTCTGGTACTTCGGGTACTATGGTTTTCTAGTTTTCTGGTACTCTGTGAAACTAGGGTTTCACTTTATGGGAGATCTAGCCACTGAAAAGGTGCACTGAAGGTGCCAAAATGATCATTGGGGGAGGGTGCAACTTTCTAGGTGGTTTTGGAGCTCAAAAGATTCACTTTTGCAAACCCCTAATTTTTAGGTATGGTAACAGTGACGTTTTTCCTCTTGTGAAATATGCTTCCTTCAGGTTGGATCTGATACCATGTTAATGTTTATGCCATTACTATAGTTCTTTGCAATTCAATAGATAATAACAACATAAGAACAAGATCACTGAGAAATACACATCCACAAGAGACACAGCATTTATCTTGGGAAACCCTCTAGGGGAAGAAAACCCAGCAAAACTTCCTTAATATAAATAGCCAATATAATTTCAAGAGATCTTATGCTAAAATAGAAAGTCCTCTCCCAAGATATGCACCACTCTCTCTCTCCTTTGTCGGTAACAGATCAGAACTTGTCTCTCAAACTGAGCAAGTGAGTTGTGTTCAAATGAGGCACTAGCCTCCTTTATTTATACAAGTTCTAGCACGTGTGAAGTGTCTCTTCACTAGCAAGGCTGACTTCTTCATCTGGGTGGGTAAACTCACCTTTATTATATTTTAGGGTCATCTTATTAATTGTTGGGGCCGACTTCTTATTCTGCCTATTATAATTGTCTGTTGACCAATCCACAAAAGGGGATTTGGTCCTATTACAATATCTGACATGATCAATCCACAATGGGGATTGATCCTATAAATAAAATATCAATAATAATAAGAATAGTCATTGCAGTTACATTATTTCAACACCTTGTTGTTGATTTCCTTCCATCCTGATTTCTGCACCTTCTTGAGCTACCATAATCGACAGAAAACATAAAGGCTTTATGTTTGTAACCACAAGATTTATTAGTTTTTTCATAAATCGAAATATATACTAAGCAATTAATGTGGCCCTGTTCAGGCCCAGTGTTGTAACTTTTTCTCTGATACCATATGTAATGTACCTCAAATTCACCATAAAAAAAACATTCTATGACATAATTCAATTTCGTTTCAGCTTAGAATTTAAGAGAAGGTAGGATTCATTTCTGTACATAATGGCATTATTACACTAGTCTAGTTTACTTCGAATAGAAAAGATTATGTGGATAAATTATTTCCATAATTCTATCACTTTCCTTAACTCTCAAACTACTCCAACATACTTATATGTATATAGGCAATATCTAAACTTAGGTGTCAAAGATCCAAGACCATCAGGTATTTGGACACCGGGGAAATGGGAGTGAAGACTGTAAATTCTAACCTTGTACAATATCTACTGCAAACAGATATTCAGAAAAGATACAATGGCAAATACAAACATTACATAGAGATTTTTGTCCTGGAAACCCAAACAGAGAAAACCAACATATTCTATATTCATTCATTGTCACTGTTACAATGTTTACAATACAAAATACATATAGGAGCCAGCGGCATCCAAAACCCTGACCCAATGAACTAGATTAGTCAAAAAACCCTAATTCCTTAACCAGAAATAGAAAATCATCGGCAAAAAAACCATGTGCCAAAAAACCACCTAAATATAATGCAGTCCCGAAAATGTGGTCCCAAAAAGGCGATCCCGCCGAAAAAAAAATTCAAGGAAGCTGCCCCCGAACCCCCGTACATGGGGCTCTTCCCCTCTCTAACCACCCTGTGCACCCGACGCATATGCTCAGACACTGCTACTCCTACAAAGAATATAACACATACCCAACAAAGACTCTCCCAAATTCTCAAAAAGGAGAAAGCCAGGATTAGATCGCGATCATTGATCATCCTGTAAAGATCACAACTGTTGATCGTGGCTAAAGGTCACAATTGTCCATCGGAGGGACACGTGGTTTTCGGTTGGCGTTTTGACACCTAGGAAATGAAAGAGAAAGACCCCTCATTTTCGTAAGTCACAAAATTCTGGTATACAAAACCCCGAATTGGTTTAGCGTGAAATAGGTTTCGGCGTTTCGGCACTCGGGAAACCAAAGGGCAAGACCCCTCATCTCCGCAAGTCGTGAAATCCCAGTATATGAAACCCCAAATCGGTTTAGCATGAAAAAGGTTTCGATGTTTCAGCACCCGAAAAACCAAAGGGCAAGACCCCTAGTCTCCACAAGCCATGAAATCTCGGTATGCGAAACCCTAAATCAGTTTAGCGTGAAAAGTTTTGGCGTTTTGGCACTCGGAAAACCAAAGAGTAAGACCCCTTATTTTCGCAAGTCATGAAATCCCTATATATGAAACCCCAAAGCGCTCTATGGAGTTAGCCCCAAGTCATAGGGCGTGGTCGCATGGACGGGGCTAAAGGAGGAGCCAAAAACTGTTAAGCCCTTTTCGACATTTCGGGACTCGGGAGTTCGTAGGACCTAGAATCATTGCCACTAGAATCACAAAATCATGAATCGCGAAACCCCGAAACACGAAAAGTGAGTGTTGGTTCAGAACAGGGAACAACGCCGAAAAAGGTTCACATGCGTAGATTTCCTCAAATGGAATTCAACCATCATTAAGGATAGTTATTTTGACTCGATTCCTTCCTTGGATATTATTTCGATTTTGCATACTGGTTATCTTTGAATTCCTGAAATTTTACTAAGGTTTAGTTAGAATGTTGTTCTCTACTATATTTTCGTATTTGTTGTCTGTATAGTCTAAGTTTTTATGCATTGTATGGAATCTATGCATTTCCAAAGCCCCAATTCTTTTGAATCTCATCTCAACAAAAGAAAAGGGTCTTTAGAGTATTAAGTTGTTGTACATGTATCAAGCAAGATACAAATATATGCATATAATCCTATTAAATGTTTATCCTGGTCATGCATCGATACTTTAGTAATGTTATCACTTTGTATAGCTCATTATAGAAACATATGTATACTCAGTCATTGTCGTTCCTGTTTATACATCAACATTTCTTAGATCATTATCATCATCTAAGGGAATCTATACAGAGAAATAAAACAAGGGAGTCTGAGATTTTCAAAGTAATCAGTTCCGCACATTTAAATATACTTTTAATTGCAAGGTTGATATTTCGGAATTTTGTAATGATCCCAAGCCATTATGCAAGGATCATCACTGTTTTGGTGTCTTTTTAAAACTTTTTCTGAGTGAGGTATTTCGTCAAACACTTTGTTGATCTACCTTTTATATGTGT
>JZKD02S1401517.1:1458644-1474512 GCA_000966675.3 Picea glauca
GGTTCCTCCAAGTAATGTGCCCAAAATGACCTCTTCAGTGAATTCCATTGACTTATAACTCAAAATAGTCAAAATCATGGAAATCATCGGAATGCAACAAAACCAAAGCCAACCTATGCGGAATGGCTCATAATGATGGAATATGATCATCAATGCAAGATGGACCCCAGAATGCCTCTCAAATACCCCTGTACTCGCTCTAGCATCCATCTGGCTACTCTGGTCATCATAAATCTCTACCCTGTGATGATGTCCCAAAGTGGGGACATTACACATTTGGGACTTGATTGTTACAAATGCGCGGAGTTCCTTTGCTCTACTTAACCCCAAAATACCATGGGCCATTGGATCTCTTAGAACAATGAAGGGATTAAGACTGAGTGTATTTCAACACCCTTAAGCTCAGGAGGGATAGTGATCGTCAGATCCAGATCGACGAGGGTCGTTGATCTCATACACAAATTCCCATATTGGAATTCAGGGATTGGAGTGAGAAGAGATTTGGAGTCACTGCATCATGAACTCCTAGTTCACGAAACTCTGAAAAGATATAGATCGTTGGATCCAAATCATCAAGGATTGTTAGATCTCATACAAGAAATCGTGTATCGGAGTTCGAGGAATGGAGTGACCAACATTTTGGGTCGTTGCATTTCAAACTCCCAGTTACTGAAATCTCGATACGTCCAAGGCCGTCAGATCAGGGGAGATTCACAGTCATCGATCTCATCGCAGGTAAGACTTTGGGTTTCGAGTTTTGAAGAGTCGAACGACTTGACTCTCTTGCATCACTGAGTCGCCAAATGCAAAAGGCACCTCTTGGCTTGGCCTGTGGTCATAACCAATGATCACATGGAGGTGGATAAGGGAAGAGCTAGCCTACGCTAGGCCCTGTAGGAATTCGGGGATTGTATCCCTTGAGGAAGAGCAAAAATTTCATTTTTGTTGTAGTGGGTATGTTACAATTTTTGATTCCGAGTTTTTATTCACAGTAGTATAAATATTCCATTTATCTAGATTTAGTTCCCAATCCATCGTTAAATATATACAAGGAACTTCGATGTACTATAATTTAACCTACGGATACCTCTACACAATAGAGATCAAGATTACCGAAAAAGGATTTCTTCTAGAATTTAGCCATGCAATGACTTTTCGACTATCGTAATAAATAAAAAGAAACAATTTCTAACAATTATTCAGAATTCAGTCTAATCATAAAGAGTCACTTGAAAATTAATTTACAGAATTTTATGTAAGCATTCATACCCCATACACACGAACATGTTTCTTTCTGGATATTATATCAAATTCGATATTAATAGATATACTACATCAGGGATCTAATCATTTACCAGTGAATTGGAAAATACTTCAACTCAGAATTAGCAAATGCATTACAACAGACATATATATAATCGTTTTAAATAGAGAAAAAAAAGAATTAACATATCTGAACCATCTTACGGGAAGACAAAGGGAACAACCACGTTCCTCCCAACCGTAGAACAAGGCAGCCAAAACACTTGCCTGATTCACCCCCTAGCTTGACCATGAATCCATGAGGGAAAACTTGGAATCTCCTCCTCAGCAATTGTCTTTCCGTTTCAGTAGAATCCTCTTGCCTCACACTCAATCAATAGTGTTCATAATAGAAATATAACTTGTAATCCTTTCCCCCAACATACTTGGCAGGGTCCTGCATCTTCGCATATGCTATTTATCAATTTTGCCTAGGTCTTTTTCCCTCCCTTGGGGATTTTAGCAGATTTCTAAATCCCTGATTTTTAGGGGCTTCCAATGGCCAAATATCTGATTTTCCACTTGTAATAATCAGCCCAGAGGTAGTTCCAATATGTTCCCCACTCATGGAGTCATGGTCATCTAATTTTAACATGGTTGTTCCATTTGTCCTCCTGCAATTAATATAAATATTCTATTTTATACAAGTGTCATAGTCAAATAGTTAGTTGAGACAAATCATATCTCTGCCCAATAGTCACAATAATTAATTACAAATATCAAATTCGAAATTTCCATAAATGGAAAAAAAATTCCAAAATTGAATTTACTAAAAATGGAATAAATTTCCAGCAAATTTAAATTTCGAAAAATATTTTAGTTTTGGGGATGTCACATGGTGCCTTCATTCTAATGTCCTGGGTCATGAACATGTAATACAGGTTAGATATGTGATTGAGGCCCAAATGAAAGAAGAGAGACTGGTTTTATGTGACGTGAAGAACAAGTATCTTCTGGTAGGTGTTCTCCCTGTATTGGATGCTTTAGTTGGTTAAAAAAACTTCCTTGAGATTTGTTTGTTGAACTTCTTTGTTTTTTTGCTGGGAGTTGTAATGGATTTTCAGGTCACGTGCAAACTACTTCTTCGTTCAAGTATATAGTTTCTTCAAACAACATAGATTTGGCAAGTGTATCGATTTCTACAGATCCCAGAAGAATTTCTCTTCCTTGGGGGTGTCGCACTTACCGTGGGTTGCAAAAATGGTCTCTGATGTTCATAAATGATGCGAAATATGGCTTCATTTGCGAATGTAACCAGAGGCGGGTAACATAAACTATATGGGTGGATAAAACAACATATTATCACTACAAAAGTTTCTATTTCAAAGTTTGTTGAGCTACTTCTGGGTCTGGTGGACAGCTTGAGAGACAACCATGTTATTTGTCAAATTTTATTCGGTTTCCTTTGGATGTAGTTGCAGTCTCCATAGATTTGACATCAACTTCGAACATTCCAGACCTTTCTACGGGCCACCATATCTTCCACCACTATGATGAAAGATATATTCTGATGTGATCTACAACATTTGATACACTTTCCAGACCTGTTCTGCCCAAAGAATTCATGTGCCTCAATAGAATAACATTTTGCAACTAGCTTGGACGTTCCTTCCAATTTACTGTGATAAAAAAAAGAAGTTCAATATACAAATCTTCAAACAGGCTTTTCAACCAAACAAATAATCGAATACAGGGAGAATAGTAGTGACAACATACTTGTATTTGTTTCCCGTCCCGTAGCTAATGTCACATAAAATGACTCCCTTGACTTTGAATTTGGCCTGAATCGCATTTCAAAGTTGTATCAGATGTCAATGGTCAGGAACATTGCAAGGAAAGAACCTTAAACCCCAAGTTTTCGATGACAGAGGGAAATTAATACTTGGAAAAGAATGGAATGTTGAATAACCAACGATTGTAATCAGGCCATATCTGGAAGAGACAAGCTATTCAAAAAACTGGGATAGATCTAGTTCACAGTACCAATTCATTCGAAGAACTGCAATTGATATTCAACTCATTTTTTTCAAATAAAGGATTTGATCGTCAATAAAACTGTGAACAAGATTCATCAATGTATATATTGTTTTTGGGTCGGTGGCAGGCCAAATCACAATCATTGTGGCAAATAATCTTACCTGTATTTTGTAACCGATATTATTTTAATATAGAATAATTGTGGTTTATTTTTTTGATAGTGTTTTCCAATCTTTGGTATTGCTTTTCATTTTATTTTGTGTCTTTTTTCCCTGTGTGTCGTTAAACATGGATGACAATCCTTTGTTTTTGCTTCCCAGTGCTTCAATTTAAATAAAGGCTACTATGTTCATTGATTGCATTTTACATTGAAGAATAATTTTGGCATAGGTCATACTTATGTGGCAGAGACCCTATACTTAAAGAAAGAAATTGGAGGACTCATCCTGCTTTCATTCTTCGGGTCCCATAAATAGAATGAATTAATGGCTTACAACAGGGCAACTCAAGTATTGACGCAATGTTCTTGTTCGACATCTTTCATATATTGCAGCTTCTTCTATTTGATAATATCCATGCATATATAGTAATATGAGTACTATTGGAGTAAATATAAAAACTTCCTCTTGGGAAAAAGTTAGGCAATTATCTGGCCATCGGGTCCCGGGTTTGCGGTATTGAAAAAACTGTGTTCCCTGTTCCATCATATACATCTTGCAGGAAAAGAGATTTTGTGATCTACAATTTATGCTTTAACTAGTCATAACTCAGCAGGGGTTGGAAAATCTTAGCATTAATAAAGGAATGACTGAAGTTGCCTTGCTTAGTTAAACCACACAAAATTTTGATTACATTTGATTTAATTTAGATATTAATGTTTATGGAGAGTCGATGTTTTCTCATGTCATTGCAAGGAATACAAGATGAATAGATGATAAGGAATTTATCTCGTTGAAACCATAATGCAAATTCATGTTTCTTGTTGTGTTATATACATATTGCAGTCAAACCTTTTGTGGTTTCAATGAAATTTGCAAACCGAAGAGCATCCTGGAAATTAGGAAATCATTTGCATTTGAAACAAAAACAATCCATTAATATATATTAGTATGAATACTATTCAAATAAATATCAAGATTTTTTCCATTAATACATATTAGTATGAATACTATTGAAATAGATATCAAACCTTTCCCTTGGACAATACTTAGCCAATTATCTGGCCACCAGGCCTCGGGTTGGTGGTATCCATCACCTATGTCCCATGTTCCATCATATACATGTTACAACCAAACAAGTTCAGTGATCTGCAGTTTATGCTTTTACTAGTAAGAACCCACCAGGGATTCGAAAACATTTTCATTAATAAACATTGTCACCTGTCTTCTGGAGAGACCTTGTCTTCTTCCCGTGTATTATCCCTTTCTAGTTATATACTTAGAGTCACCTTTCTATGATCATCAGTTCCAACGTTGGTGTGTTGACATATATTTATCTCCATCTATATCCTCACATGATGAATCTGACCGACCACTATTCCTTTTCATATTTAGTCAATTTTATGCCCGCAGTTGTCGGGTTGGCATTTTCAAACTATGCAGCTTCTTGTTCTGTGAGATACATTTTCCACTAAAAATTTTCGTGATCTACAATTCCACCGCAGACTCCTTCGTCCCTTTTCCATTTTTTTCTTCCTCTGTATTATGATACTATAAAGTATGGACATGATATTTTATAGAGCATGTCCGACTTTCGTGTTCCATACGTAGCCACTTTTTGGATCGTGGGATCTCGGGCGGGTCGGCTCAAAATTGGGCCTCCATTGTTCTGTTCCCTACAAATAGCACCCAGAATTCCGTGATATACAAATTGACAAGTGGACCTCTGGGCTGGCTGACTCGACATTTCACTTCTATTGTTCTATGTCCTCCAAATAGCGGTCGCAGTTCCACGATATACAAATTGACAGATGGACTCCAGGGCTGGCGGGGTCAAGATTTCCATTGTTTACAGATGGAAATCCCTATCAACTATCTAACAGTATCTAGAAACAATATTCTCAATACTAAATTATCTCTTACTAGTGACAAATGGACACATTGGTATAAAATAGTTGGCATCGCACCCTCTGCAATATACAAATTGACTACCGGATTCCGACATCGTATGCTCTTCGGTGTCACAGATTATGCTTTGAAATGTTTCGAGTGATAAAATTTGAACATTGGGGCCTCGTGTCTTCTAAAGAGACCTTTTCTTATTCTTGTGTATTATCCCTTTCTAGTTATATACTTAGTCGCATTTCTATGATCGCAGTTTCCAACGTTGGCGTGTTGACATATATTTATCTCCATCTATATCCTCACATGACGAATCTAACCAACTATTGTTCCTTTTCATATTTAGTCAATTTTATGCCCATGGTTGTCGGGTTGGAACTTTCGAATATGCTGCTTCTTGTTCCGTGAGATACATTTTCCACTCAAAATTTCCATGATCTACAATTCCACAACAAACTCCTTTATCCTTTTTCCATTTTTTTCTTCCCATGTAATATGGGACTATAAATTATGGACATGATATTTTATAGAGCATGTATAGATTCCACATTCCATACGTAGTGACTTTTTGAATCGTGGGTTCTCAGGTGGGCGGACTCAAAATTGGGCTTCCATTGTTCTGTGCCCTACAAATAGCACCCAAAATTTCGCAATATACAAATTGACAAGAGGACCTGTGGGTTGGCTGGCTCAAAATTGCACTTCTATTTTTCTGTGTCCTCCAAACAGCCCTCGCAGTTCCATGATATACAAATTGATAGATGGACTCCAGGGTTGGCGGGGTCGAGATTTCCATTGTTTACGAATGGTAATCCATATCAACTATCTAATAGTATCTGAAAACATTATTTCCAATACTAAATTAGTTCTTACTAGTGACAACTGGACACACTGGTATGAAACAGTTGGCATCACATCCTCTACAATATACAAATTGACTACCGGATTCCGACATCGCCCGCTTGTTTGTGTTACAGATTATGCATTCAAATTTTCTGAGCAACACAATTTGAACATCGGGGCCTCGAGTATTCTAGAGAGACCTTGTCAGCCTGTTTTGGATCCTCCTTTTGTTGGGTTCACAAAATTTCCAATTCTTGGAAACTGTTTCAGGTTGCCTCTTTCTAACTCTGCTGGTTCTTGTTCCGTAATATACATCTTGCACTCGAAATTTCCTCTCTCTACAATTCCACCGCGCACTTAACCCTTTTTCCCTTTTCTTCTTCCCGTGTGTTATCGCCTTCTGGTTATATACTTTGTTTCCTTTCTATAATCGTGGGTTCCATCATTTTTGGGCTGACATATCTTCATTTTCATCTATATCCTCACATGAAGAATCCGATCGACCATTGTTCCTTTCCATACTAACGTGATTTTCCATTGTTTATGGATGGTAATCCCTATCAACTCTCTAATAGTATTTGAGAACATTTTTTTCAATACTTATTTAGCTCTTACTAGTGACAAATGGACACAATGGTATGAAACAATTGGCATCACATCTTCCACAATATACAAAGTGACTACCAGACTCCAACATCATCCACTCTTCTGTGTTACAGATTATGCATTGAAATGTTCTTAGCGATACAATTTGAACGTCGGGGCCTCACGTCTTCTGGAGAGACCTTGTCAACCTGTTTTTGATCCTCCTGTTGTTAGGTTCACGAAATCTCCAATTCTTGGAAACTATTTCGGGTTGCCTCTTTCGAACTCTGCTGGTTCTTGTTCCATAATATACATCTTGCACTCGAAATTTTCGATCCTTACAATTCCTCCACGCACTCATCCCTTTTTCCCTTTTCTTATTCCCTTGTGTTATCTCCTTCTGGTTATATACTTTGTTTCATTTCTATGATCATGGGTTATAGCATTGTGAGGTTGACATATCTTCATTTCCATATATATCCTCACATGAAAAATCAGATCAGCCGTTGTTCCTTTCCATAGTTAGGTAATTTTATGGCCGCACTTGCCAGGTTGGCGCTTTCAAACTTTGCTACGTATTGTTCCTTGATATACATCTTGAACTCAAAACTTCTATCATCTACAATTCCACCACAGATTCCTCGAACTCACAATATTTAATCTACCACGGTTCACAAATGTTTCAAAGTATTTGTCGCTGCCTTCCATCCCCACTAACTTCCTGTTGTTCCTAATATACATTGGTTGTGGTCTTACTAGTGACAACTGAACACAGTCATGTGAAACAGTTGGCATTCGGCCCTCTACAATATACACATTGACTACCTGGTTCACATCATGTACTCAAAATTTCTGTGATCTACAATTCCACCGCAGACTCCTTAGTCCTTTTTCCCTTTTCTTCTTCCCGTGTATTATGGATTTCTGGTTATATACTTAGTCTCCTTTCTATGATCGCAGGTTCTAGCGTTGGTGGGATGAGATATCTTTATCTCCATCTATATAATCACATGACGAATCCAACCGACTACTATTTCTTTCCATACTTAGCCGATTTTAGGCGGTTTCAAACTATGTTTCTTCTTGTTTCATGATGTACATCTTGCACTCAAAACTTTCGTGCTCTATAATTCCACCGCGAACTCCATGAACTCGCAAGCTTCACACTACCACAGTTCACAAATGTTTCAAAGTATATGTTTTTGCCTTCCATCCCCACTAAATTCTTGTCCTTCCTAATATACATTGGTTATGGTCTTACTAGTGACAACTTCATACACTGATATGAAATAGTTCGCATCCACCCCTCCACAACATACAAATTGACTACCAGGTTTCAACATTGTCCCCTCTTCCATGTTACAAATTATTCATTCAAATGTTCCGAATAATACAATTTGACCATCGGGGCCTCACATCTTCTGGGGAGACCTTGCCAATCTATTTTGGATCTTTGTGTTGACAGGTTCACGAAATATCCAATTCTTAGTCATTGTTTTGGGTTGGCACATTTGGACTTTACTGCTTCTTCTTCCATGATATACATATTGCATTCAAAACTTCCATGATTTACAATTCCACCACGGACTGCTTAGTCCTTTTTCCCTTTTCTTCTTCCCATGTATTATTACTTTGTTGTTATATACTTAGTCTCTTTTCTATGATAGTGGGTTCCAGCATTGACGGGCTGACATATCTTCATCTCCATCTATATCCTCACATGATGAATCTGACCAACCATTGTTCCTTTCCATACTTAGCCAATTTTATCCTTTCCATACTTAGCCAATTTTATGGCCGCGGTTGTGGGGTTGGCGCTTTGTTGCTGCCTTCCATTGCCACTAAATTATTGTCCTTCCTGATATACATTAGTTATGCTCTTACTAATGATATAAAAATTTCCCTCTGGACTGTCCTACCATACACTCTTCGGTGTTATGTGTATTGCATTCAAAAACTTCTGAGACATACAATTTGACCCTCTCACCCTCACCTACAATGGTTGTACCTTCTAACCCTGTTTTGAAGCTACTTTTTCCTGTGCTAGTGACCTCCATACTTTCTTAGTATGCAATTAGGAACCTTTCATTCTAACAACTCATCATGCAGGAACCGTCAACATTGTCATTAATGAGAGAAATTCTTGAGGATATCTCCCATTATTATTCATTAAACCAAGATCTGAGGAGAGTTATTTTGTCCCTTTCGATTGTTCATCTCAAACATGTGTCGTCCTATTGGCCCATTCCATAAATATAGAATGCTTAATAACTCATTTCCATATCTATCATGTTCACATTTATATGTATGCAATTACTAGTGTTTAATGTTTAGAACGCATCATGCAACACCCGTCCAAATTTTCATTAATGAACGAAAGTCTTGAGGAGATCTCCCATTCACACGCATTGCACCAAGATTTGTGCAGGGTTATATTATCCCTTCCAACTTTTCATTTCATTCATCATCTGGAGGAAACAAACATTCCTGCAGACTTATGGCAGCAGGTCGACAACAGTTTCATGGAGATACAACAAATATATTAAGACATGAGGACCAGAACTTCCAGTGATCTAGGGCACACTTTTACTATTCATCCCATTCCACCCAGAAGGAAGTGATTTGGAGCTCTAGAATCGCTCGTGCAAGCTGCGTCCCTGAGGTTTTTGATTGTAAGGACGTGGTCTCTTGGTGCATCGAAAAATATATTCCAAGCCAAAGAAATATTCCACTACAAGACCATTCTCTTGTTTCTTTATCACCTCAGGTCTTCCGCAAGATGTTAAAATTGTCGGAGCCAACATTGATGTTCAGAGGACAATACTGCAAGTAGTTCCTAGAAAAACATGACAACGGGATGGACATCTTAGCCGAGTTCCTCGAAGACCTGACAACGGTTCCTGAAGATATCACAAAGTTGCAGGTAAGTTCCTTTAGAAATCCATTACGGGAAATTGCTTGGTTGTTTACAAGAATAATGGGACAGACATCCACGACATGCATTTCCCATATAATTATTTATATTTTGTACTTCAAAGTCAAGGAACAATTCATTTTTGATTGGGGGAAGCTAATTTCAATTGATATATGTTCCCAGTTGTCATGATTCAAAGAATCGAATAAATTTTATATGTCATCGTACTTGATTTTCGCAATAGTGCATTGTTGTATGTTTCCAAAACTTTCTCTTTCCAATAAAATAAACTGTGGATTTGATCTAGTAACATTCTGGTACCATACCCTATGGCGGCACAAGGCCTGCCATTGTTTCTATGAAGTTTTTAATGGCTTTGTCTCAGTTTTCAAATATTTATTGTTAGGGAAGGATGCTCTGGGAATGTTTGGCCAAGCAACCAAGTTTTTGAACATGAAGCGCACACTTGAACAAAAGGAAAATCATAGTATACTCATGGTCTTTGGCTCTAAGGAAAATCCTGCTTTCCTTCCATGACACATCATGGAAAATATGTTTTTTGTAGAAATAACAAGGAAATACAACCACTGGTTGCATTTTTTCCATGACAAGAAAAAAAAAAAACAGTTCATTCCTCTACCTTGGAAAGTCGGAGACTACATCTCCAGAAATGTCAACAAGATTGACGAATTTGTTGGCCATTTCAATAAATTGAACATAATGTATGCTGAAAGGATAAAAGGATTTAACCTTGATGTGATTTTTTGAGAACATTTACTGGCAATTGGCTTTAAAAACTCTTTTATCCATAGACACCTCACCTAAGACAGGGACAGTGATGACAACAATCTTGCTTCTGGTGATTGTGATGCACACACATTTCAAAGCGCAATTGAATTGTACAGACAAGAGGGAAAAGTATCCAGTGAAAAAAGTGCCCAGTCCCCCGCCAAAACTCCCAAGAGAACAACATCATGGAGCATCTCTTCAATGACCCACCCCGGTAAGAAATCAATCTAGAAATATTCCAACGAAGGAGGATATAAGACAACTCCTTGCATAAAAATTGATAATTATCACAAAACTCCACTGATGAAGAAGATAAAAAACAATGCAGGGAAGGTCAACAAACCCGAAATTGAAAGTGAACAGGTGCAATTCGAAATTGAAACTGAGCACATGCACAAAATTGGGTAGTACGTAGTGGAAATAACTGAGACCGAATTTTTTTACAAAGATGAATCCTTTGTATTCAGAGTGTTGCTTTTGACAACCAATCTAAAAGTATGGTCATTGAAAAGAGATATGTAACAAACAGGAAAGGAAAATTGTGCACAAAGATTAACTTTAGGGAAATGCGTCCATCCCAAATCTCTCTATTTCACCAGGTAACTGGTGATGCTCTTCATGATTTGATTAGAGGAATTGAAGTGGAAAATTCTAAAGTGAAAGAACGCCTCAATGAATTTGAGCGAGATTTCATTGCAACCCCAGAATTTGCCAGTCCTTTAGAGAAAACTGTGCTTGCTACCACTGCAGATAAGATGAAAGTATCATCTACCCTCTTTGCATTCTCTAGAGCCCTTGTAGATAATAACATCAACAAAATAATCCATCTAGTTGTTGAAGCTTGGGAAACATCGCAAACCTTAGTTTCCTTTGGAAAGAAGAAAAATGTTTTTCTCGAACATTTGGAGGTGAGTTTAAAAAATGATCAGCGTTTTTGTGAAGAAGTGCTGACCCATTTTTCCAACTATGTCATCAACACATCGGAACTAAAAATAAGACAAGAGAAACTCCCCTCCCCAAAGTGGACCAATAGAGTAAAAGCATGTTGGAAAAATAAAGTTGACAACTTGGAGCTCATTGTCGAATCATGTAAACAAGCCATATCAGAAAAGGAAGTTTTATTCACAAGCCTGATCCAAATAGACTTAGCCGAAAGTATCAACAAGGTTCAACACCCAAACTTAATCCTCAAATCCTTGTTAATAACCAAAGAAACCTTCCATGAAAAACTTGGTATTTTAAAGGGGTTGTCTTTCGAAAAGTTTTACGGCATAGTTGAACATCGTCTAGATGAGCTCGAGCATTGGGTTCTGGACTATGCGGCACATAATGAAGAAATTGAACAGAGTCGACATAGTATTTCAATGGATCTAAGGAAATTAGAAAACAACCTTTAAGACATAGAAACTCGGGATGAAATCAACATGGCTCCCATGAGAAGCTACATCGAAGAATGGTTCCAACAGAGAATGGAAAACCTCATCTAGGAAGGGAAACAACTGGTCGACGAGACTCCATTGACCATCGACGAGAACAAAAATAACACATCGGCTTCATAGTAAGTCTATATTGGAATCTTTTTTTCTTTATCAATCCAGTTTAAGTCTATATTGTTATCTTGTTTTATTTATCAATCCAGTTATTACCTCTTTAAATAGAAAACTGTAACCAAAGACTCATAACTTCCAATTTCTTCTTTTCAGGTTTTCCTCTCTACCGTCGAGAACTTCTTATTTCGACATTCCTAATTCTTGTAATTATTTATTTTTATGGTCCCCAGGAGCCCCAATCCCAGTCTATATGACAAATGCATTTAAATTTCCAGAAATATGTAACAGACGTTATTAAGTTTTTATAAATTTCAAAGAAAATAGATTTGGAAATGCCTTTGATGAATGCTACATTTTGGGTGTCCAGGAACCTTTGTAGTTTATTCCAAAGAAAACTAATTCGGAAATACCTTTATTGTATGCTAAATTTTGGATATCCAGGAACCTTTGTAGTTTGTTCCAAAGAAAAATAATTCAGGAATGCTACATTTTTTGTGTCCTATTCTATGATAAATTTCTTTTGTCCAGGAGCCTTTGTTGATGTAATAGATGTTGCTACTTTTAAAGAAAACTAATTCGGTAATGCCTTTGTTGCATGATGTTGTTACTATTCTATTGTATGCCAAATTTTTGGTGTCTAGGAACATTAAAAACGTCTTGAAATTTATCAAATTATATGTTCCTAGACACCAAAAATTTGGCATACAATAGAATAGTAACAACATCATGCAACAAAGGAACATATATGTTCCAACGTAGGAACATATAATTTGATAAATTTCAAGACGTTTTTACATATTTCTGGAAATTACATCAACATATTTCAGTATTGTATTAATTTATAATTTATTAATGTATAAATTAATTAATACATTACATTATTAGTACGTTACTTTATACACTAATGTAAATAAGTACTTTAATTTATACATTACATTAATATATCATTATATTAGTATACATTAATGTATTAATGTCATTCATAGTAATGACCATAAGATATCATGATGTATTTATTTACGTATTAATACTTTAATAATATATTTATTAATGTATTACCTTATTATTGTATTCACATTTTAGTAATGTATTAATTAATAATATATTAATATAATAATTAATTAATACATTATATTATTAATGTATTAATACCTTAATATGTTACATTATACATTAATGTATTACACTAATGTAATAATGTTTTACAATAATATAATAATATATTAAATTAATGTAATATTGTATTACATTATACATTAATGTATTATAATAATGTATTACAATATACATTAGCTTAATATTCTATTACACTACTGTAATATTGTTAATACATTATACATTATCAAAACAATTCCAAACAAAATGTTAATTTACAAAGTGGTACTTCTCCCACTCATTTTTTATATAAAATTGTCATCATAGTCATCTCTCTTAGGCACATATTTTGATAAAATTATATTACACAACGTGATTTTTGTTTCATATGTCTCTTAGGCACATTGATCTGAAATTTGTGCTTAGCAATTTACATTTCGACTTTGATTTTAACAAGATATTTTATGACAATGCATGCCAATCTATAAGTAGTAAAAACTTAAGGAATGAAGTGAACTAGAAAAAAAAAAACACAAAGAAGCAAACCATAAAAATAATATAACACCTGAAGTTGATAACAAAGTTATGCACAATTTGCTTACGTCTTCCGGCCTTTTTCTTCAGTGGGGGAGGATTCTCTATTAAAATTCAATGCTTGAAATATACATAAAAATTGCATCATTTAGGTCTCTAACTGACTCATTTGTATTCTTATCTGTCTCAGGAACCTGATGCAATAAACGACACCAAAAAAGGTGGAGTAGAACTCTCAAAAATTGCCTCCAAAGCTTAGCTACTCTTCTTTCTTCATTGCATAAGACAACTTGGCCTTCAAAATTTATTCTTCAATTTGCTCCAAGATACTTGCTTAAAAATCCACAATGGATTGGTTTATATAGTTGTGAGTAGAGGGCTCAAATCCCAGCAACCCACCTCTTGTGGCACTCAATTTGGGCCAATATCCACCAAGATATGGTAAAAAGTCACCAAAATCAAGATAAAATCAATAAAACACCCAATCATAAGGCTGAAAACCCACATGGGCACAAACATGTGCACCAACCCCTTTTCTCTGGGCCCTTGGTCGTGTGTAGCGCCATGTGGCCTTGCACTGGCCCCCGCTGACCAAGTCTTATCAAAAAATGCGTGCCCAACTTCATTTTAAAACAAAAATATGCCATATGTTTTAACAAGAGACATAATAGCTTGAGTGGATAGCGTGTTTGGTGTAGTCCGTTTCCCATGCCTAGAGATCAAGGGTTCGAATCCTCCAAAGGTGGAAACCAAATTTTATCCAGGCCTCTTTGGCCTTATTCGGGGTGCCACGTGGTGCCCTATGATTGGGCCACGTGTCACCCTGTGATTGGTTCGTACTGCTGACATATCAGTCCAGTCCCCACATAGTCAACTACTCAGTTAGCATTGCCACATCAATGTCGTACCTTCCATGTGTCTCAACCATATGATGCCACATGTTTCCATGTCATCATTTGTACAATCCACGTGTCCTCATCTGAGCCTACCACATTTCATCTGTACATCCGGTCATCGTCTATACCCTTCCACTTGTCCATATCTGTGGCTGCCACATCATATACATACAACCATGTGTCACTTTGTCACTTGGCCCATGTGGCCCGTACTGCCACACAACCTTCCACGTGTCACTTCTGTACAGTGCCATGTGTCAAATTTTTACAGGTCCAAATTAACTCCTCAAAATGCCAAATATGGTTTCCACGTGGCATGTCCTGGTCATACCACATGTCCTACTAATGTCATGCTAACGTCATCTTCCACATGTCCTGTTGACTTACTGTTGACATTAGTAGTACAAAATATTGACTTTGACTTTGGCATTTTTCTATTTTGACCTGAGCTTCAGATCACGATAACTTTTCCATATGAAGTCCATTTTCAGAAAAAAAATATGCTTCCAGAATCGAAATGACAAGCCCTACACAATGGAATTGGTTTCTTCTAAATATGAGAACTACGAATTTTTTGCCTTTATGGATCCATTTGGATCACACGTGAAACATATACTTCTCTCACTAACATTTTTATAAAAATATGAATGTTTCAACCAGATGATACGTTGTCCTTATCCCACTCACTTCTTATATAGAACTACAATATATAATGTGATGTTTTTTTCCATAATCTTTTAGCCCAACTTTAGTTTTATATTAAAAAATTTAGCTCAACCAGAGCACTCACCTTTTATATATAAAATTACATTGCATAACATGATGTTTGTTTTCTGTGTTGTCCTTCTCCCACTCAATTTTTATATAGAACTACATTATATATAACGTGATGTTTATTTTCCACAATATTTAGACTAAAATATATATAGCATGATGTTTGTTTTCCACATTGTCCTTCTCCCCCTATTCCCCTCTCTACCTCTCTCCCTCTTTCCCTCTATCTCTTCCCCACCCTCTCACCCTCACTCTCTTTCTCTCTCTCTCCCTCACCTCTCCATTGCCACACTCTCTCTCCCTCCTTTTGTCCTTCCTTCCCCCCCTCTCTCTCTCTAAGATTTTCTCTCTCCCACCACTCTCTCTCTCTCTCTCTCTCTCTCTCTCTCTCTCTCTCCATATATTTATCTCCCTTATCCCTCTCTCTTTCCTCCCCTCCCACTATTTCGCATTCTCTCTCTCCCATCCTCTATATCTCTAGCATTCTTTCCCTCTCCCTATCTACCCAACTCTTCCTTCTCTCTCTCTCTAGGACCATTTCTCTCTCTC
>JZKD02S1401517.1:1475662-1488237 GCA_000966675.3 Picea glauca
GGGGGAGAGGGGGTATAGAGAGAGTGGGAGGGAGAGAGGGGGGGGAGAAAACAAGTGTGAGAGAGGGAGAGAATGGTTGGAGAGAAATAGGAAGATAGATGGAGGTAGGAAGAGTGAGGGAGAGGGAAAGGGAGGGAGTGAGTGAGGGAGAGAGAGAGATTGGGGGGAAGATGGGAGAGAGAGAGAGGGAGAAAGAGAGATATTTCATGTTAACAAGAACGTGCGCGAGTCCTTGTTCCTAATAATGTGTGTTTGTTTCTTGTTCCTAACAATGTGCACGCTTACAAACACACATGCGTTCCTAAAGTGTGCATGTGTTATTTTTATTTCAAATTTTTTTAGGAATGCACACACGTTCTTCTACACATGTTTCTTAGGAACACACATGTGTTCTTGAGAACCCGCATGTGTTCTTTCGAACGTTCCTACGTGGATTGTTGATTGGAGGTTTGGGGTTTGTCAAACCTGTCACATCAGGCAAACTTGTAAGGTTAAAATGAAGAGTTCAAATTTTTAATTCCTTGACGAACAGTAGGAAAGAAGTCAGGTTATAATAAAGAGTAAGAACAGTAAGAAATTACTCATGTTAAAATCAAAAGAGTTCTAGAATGTACCCTAGAGAGTTAAAAACAACATTACGTTGAAACGACTGTTTGTCATGAGTACAACGCGGTTTTGCATTAGCAAACAAAAGTAATGGGAACTAACCTGGCCGCCAGACGGGAACTAGCGTTTTGGTGCTCAAAATCTATGAGCAGGTGGGAATCTGAATTTCAATCTGAAATTATGGTTTCAAGGCTATGAAGATCTGGATGAAGTTCATGTGATGTAGGTTGGGGTAGGTCCATTGATGCTGACACAAACAATGGCGATCATCTAGAAGAAAGAAACTTTTATTTTTTGACAATTTTGATGCCATGTACAGAATCCTCGGTATTGTAACCTTGTACACATCATATTTGAGTGATCTTGGGCCTATTAAAGCATCCATTCTTTCATCATTTGAATCATAAATAAAATCATTTGTTGCTTTATCAGTTGAATTAGCTGAAGAATGGCTCAGATTTCTAAAAGTTCGTCACTGTCTGCTGAGTTCAACGAATCCTCCATCATCTTTCATCATTATGGAAATCTATGGGACGACGATTTCATACAATCTCTTAAGTCATCCAATGGGGTACTAAAAGTCCAATTAATTATCTCAGACAGTGGAAGCTATTTCTATCTTTTATAATCTCTTCCTTATTTTGTGTAATTTGTTTTTCAAAGTGTACATAATGTATTGCATTGCATTGTTTTTCAGGCACTTCAATATCATGAACACGCTGAGAAGCTTGTTGAAGAATTCAAGAATTTACTTCTGAGTGAGATGAAAGATTGCAACGAAATACAATTTTGGCAGAAGAAAAAGAAGGATGTGACCAAGAAGAAACAAAAAGAAGAGGAAACTACAACGAAGGCAACCGTTGAAGCCAAGGAAGTAGTAAAGGTCGAAGAAAAAGAAACAACAACAACAGTAGCATTGAAGGTTAAAGAAAGAACAATAGAGAAGAGAGCGACAAATGAGGCAACAACAAAAACATTCGAGGAGGAGAAAAGGAAACAAGATGAAGAAGAATTAAAAAATGATGCATCACCCATGGATAGAAACATCATAGAATCATCGGCAAAAGCACCTCTCATAGGTGGGCACCCTCCGATTAGTGAACTTAGATTTCCACTCTTCACACGCTCCAAGGCTAGAAAAATGGCCAATCTAAAATCATTATGGTTCTACAAGGCCACCAATAGAATTGTACAACAACAAACGAAGAATATCCCAGTGGATGGGAGAGTCTTATTGTCAGTTGTCACAGAGAACTCGGTGACAAAAGGCATAAAAAAAGACCCACTCTTTAGCAAATCCACTGACACTATCTTCACATTGGCAACTGAACAAAATATCAAGGATTTGGTCCGTGAAAATAAAGAGAAAGATGACTGGATTAAAGATTTGGAAGATGAAGTTACACTGGCGAAGAAATACAAAGGGAGCCTCAAGGAGTTTATGATATGCGCATAAAGAGGGAGGAAAGAACTGCATGAGACGACTATGGAAATGTATGCTAACCTCCAATTCTTTTAGTAGTTGGAAGTGGAAATCATAGCTCAACGCAGCTTTGTATAATCCAAGAACGTCGAATTCACCACTATCAGATAAGGCCTAAAATATATGCAGTGGTGGGTTGCTAAGAACCCATATGCTCTAGTCAGGAATGGGAAAGGAATTTTCACTATGCCACCCTTGATCGCTGCCAACAAGTCAAAGAGAAGGTTGAAAAGGAAACAAAAGAATTCATTAGCTATCTGTGCACAACTCAATAAGGTGGTGCACATTTTAATGCATAAAGGGAAGTTACCTCCTATAGAAGCACTGGGGAAGACCAAAACCAATCAAAATATCTTCAAAGAAATCCAACAAAATATGAAGCAAAGGAAAGAGGATGCTCAAATAGATATGAGGGTAACAATGAATTTGATGAAGGAATACCTCGTCAAGCCAACCAAAATGAAATATATGATTCAATACTTCATGGTTAACTTGATGAGAGATATGAAAACTCTCTCGCATAACTCATCCTCCCATGAAGCTTCCTTAGAAACATTCTTGTACTACAGAGTCATAGCTATCACATGACAACATGAAGCTTGGGAACCTTACCTTAGAAACAAGGACAAGGACAAGTGAAGAAAGATAAAACAACAAATCTAATTTGTCCACAAATCAATTTCTTATTATTGTAACATTTATCAACATCATTTTAGAAGGGGAACTATTTAGAGCATACTTTATACTGTTTACATGTGATGTAAGATTGTTCTTTTGTTTATAGACTTTTATTATGCAAACATAAATTCTTCTTGTAGTTTAGTTTATTCTCTATTATTGTTTATCCTTATATGATGAGTAGCTTATGCATGCAATTTTATAGCTTTGACTAATCTAGTTAAGTCTTTGTATATATGTGTTATCTAAATCTACAACTTCCTAACAACTATTTGAAAGAATTCTTTGCAGAAATTAGTGGCATTTGTGGCTATTCTAGTTAGTTTGCATTGCATTTTTCCATTGCATCCATAACCATTCATTCTTCCCCAAACCCATTAATGGGTCTCCTAAACCAAATGGTGCATAGTGTGATTGGGACAATGTAGAAATGCATTTTTCCCATCAACTTATGAATTATTCATTATTTGTAAATTAATTATTAATAATTTTTACCATTATTAATATTATTAATCTATTTCAACCACTTTTTCATTATTTATTATTCTCAACAACTCGCTATCAAAAAGCTAAACATCACATACACAAATTTTATAAAAAAAAATCCAACAAAATATTAATTTCCCAAGTGGTCCTCACATTTTTTTATAAAATTTTTATAATATGTTTTTTTCGCCAAATATTTTTAGCACATTGAACGTGGTGCTTCTCTCCCTTGCCCTTTTTAATTAAATTACATTACACAAAGTGATTAGGCACATGAAACGTTTACTTGTCTCGCTAATGTTTTTTTTAAATTCTAAGGTAGATTATAAGTTGTCCTTCTCCCACTGTTTTGATATAGAACTATAGTATATAACGTGATGTTTGTTTTCCACAATATTTTAGCCTTGTTTTACTTTTATATTAAAAAATATTTTAGCCTTGTAATCTTTTGAAGATGTTAGGTAATCCTAGCCCGAAGTGGACACAGTGGCATCCTTCTATTTCAGAGAGAAAATATTCTAGAGGAACGATCCTCTAGATGTGGTAAATAAATATTGCCTTAGGTACAAGCAACGATGGGAATACATAGCAGATGACTAGGAAGAAGAGGAGATTCACTACTGCACCCAAACTTACCACAAAGTCATTTTTAGGCAAAAGGGAAACCCACTCGAAAGAATCTCAAATGAACAAAGAGCCCAAGAGGAGGATCAAAATAAAGAGAAAGAATAAGTAGCAACAACAACAGCAGTGGTGGCGGCGACCACAACCACAACTTTGACCTCTGAATAAAAAACAATAACTAAGTAAGAAATAAAATAAAATATGTTTAAGCTACCAAGGCAGAAGAAAACAGAAGGAGAAAGGAAGTTGAATTGGAACAAAAAGAAAACAATGGAAAGTTGAGGAAGAAACAATGACCAAGCTATAAAGGAAAAAGGAAAAAGTGCAGAAGAAAAAGAAGAATGCGACCAAGTAGAAACAAAAAGAAGAGGAAGCTACAACTAAGGCAACAATTGAAGCCAAGGAAGAAGTAGAGGTCAAAGAAAAAGAAACAACAACAAAAGTAGCAGTGAAGGTTAAAGAAAGAACAAAATGAGGCAACAACAAAAGCAGTCGAGGAGAAAATGAAACAAGATGAAGAATCATTAAACAATGATGCTTCATTGTAACACCCAGCGTTTTCAACCCCCATATTAAATAATGTATTGTAGAGAGGCCAGAGTACCCAAAAAATTATGAAAAGGACAGTGTGCCTAAGAAATGTAATGTGTGATCATTATTACTAATAAATGCATTATTGGCTGCTAGACAGACAAGGACTAGAGTTATAGGGGGTTATGATTTTACAAGAGAGGGGGCTTGAGGGGCTAAGTGTTTATTTATTTTATATTACCCATTTTTTGTAATGGGGGGAAATCAGTTACATGAGATATTGGGGGAAGGCCAAGAGGTTCTTGATCCCCACGTATTACAAAATCTCATCCCTAGTTTGTGGAAGGGGTTCTCTCGTAGACTAATTCTCTCATTCATTTGGTCATTCACTCACTCTCATTCCCACCCCCATTCTGGTATTGTTGTTGGTTTCCCCGCATGTTCATTCACACATTTTGTTCATTGTTCATCCTCTCTCATGGAGATTGCACTCCATTCATTTTTGTCACCCACTCATCTTTCCTCATTTTCGTTTCTTGGCTTGGGAAAGGAAGACGAATTGTTGAAGAGAATCCATGGTATTTTTGGATGCAGAGATTGTTGGTGTAATCCAACCATGATTTGAGGCCTGCATGTCTAAGATGCTTGGCCTGTGTTCATGTTTTATCATAGCTACGAGTCTTGAAAGTCCCAACATGGAGATTCTGGACCAGCTGCATTGGAGACCTGGAAGGAGAAGGAATCCTTGAGGGACTGCGTGGCAGAGAAGGGTGGAGGTCCATTCTCTTGGGTGGTGCAGGATGGTTAGAAGAGATTTGGGTGCTTGGATTGTTGTGAGTGTTGGAGAAGCCTGTGAGAGCTTGAGTGTTGACTAGTTTGAGAAGACAAGTAACACTCTGGAACGGTCCTTGTGGATTCATAGCCTTGGCTTGGGGGTGACATTGTTGTTGAGACTTGGAACATCAGTGTCTACGGTTGGGTGGGAGTCTCGAGCCAGTCGGTGTCTTCCTTTATAAAAGATAAGTTCTTTTTTTTAATGGTTTCCTTTCTTTGTATTTATTTCCATTGCGTATTAAATTATTATATCTATGATTTGTACTTATAATATGCATGCTTGCCAGTTAATGTTGTGCATGGTATATTGTGCATGTCTTTCATGTTGTAGTATGAATCTTGATCTTTGCATGTATGTATTTCATGCTTCTTTAAGAATCATCCAAGAGGTGCATTCTTGGTGTGGCATGCCTGACCTGTGGGAGGTTGGGTATGTTACATTCACCCATGAATAGAACATCCTAGAATCATCGTAAAAAACCCCTCTCACAGGTGGCCACCCTCCGATCAGTGAACTTGGATTGGGACTCTTCACACCCTCCAAGTCTAACAAAATGGCCACTCTAAAGTCATTATGGTTCGACATGGAAACCAATAGAATTGTACAACAAAAAATGAAGAATCTCCCATTCAATGGGAGAGTTTTCTTGTTAGTTGTCACAGAGACCTCGGTGACAAAACGAATCAAAAAAGACCCACTCTTTATCGAATCCACCGACAGAGTCTTCACATTGGCAGCTGAACAAAATCTCAAGGATTTGGTTAATGAAAATAAAGAGAAAGATGATCTGATTAAAGAGTTGGAAGAAGAAGTTAGGTGGGGAAAGAAATACAATTCTTCTTGCAATTTAGTTTATTCTCTCTTATTATTTATCCTCATATGATGAGTAGTTTATGAATGTAATTTCATAGCTTTGACTAATATGGTTATCTCTTTGTATGTATGTGTTATCTAGCTCTACAACCTCCTAACAACTATCTCAAAGAAGTCTTTGCACAAATTAGTGACATTTATGGATGCTCATTAGTTATTTTAGTTTCTCCTAGCTAGGATAAGATAGATTCTAGATTTTATTTATGCAAGTAGTTATTTTGCATATGCATTTCCCATTGCATCCATAACCATCACTATGGATATCCTAAACCAAATGGTGCATAGTGTAAATGAGACAGTGTAGAAAGACATTTTTCCCATCAACATATCCATTATTAATTATTAATAATTTTTACCATTATTATTATTATTAATCTATTTCAACTACTTTTTCATTCTTTATTATTCTCAACAACTCATTATTTTATTGGAATTCTTTAATATTTCTCTATTATTAACAACTTATTTTTCACCAATAATCTTTAATTGTCACTTTCCTATCCTCCTTTTCAAATTCAAACCTCAGCTTTCTCTTCCAACATACTAGCTTTTTATATTCTTGATGATGAGTGAAGTGTCCACTTCAAACTTGAACATCACATACACAATTTTATGAAAAAAAATCCAACAAAATATTAATTTTCCAAGTAGTACTTATATGCCTCACTTTTTTTTAATAAAATTGTTATCATATAATGTCATGTTTGTTTTTCTTATTATAAAATTACATTACACAGCCTGATTTTTGTTTCACATGTCTCTTAGGCACATGAAATGTTTACTTGTGTGGCTAAGTTGTCCTTGTTCCACTCACTTTTTATATAGAAATACAATACATAACTTGATGTTTGTTTTCCACAATCTTTTAGCCTTGCTTTACTTTTATATTAAAAAATCTAGCTCAGCCAGAGCACTCACTTTTTATATAGAACTATATAACGTGATGTTTATTTCCCACAGTATATACTTGATGTTGAAAAATCTGGCCCAGCGAGAGCCATCGTGGGCCTATAAAAGCATGCGTTCTTTCATCATTTGAATCCCAGATAAAAGCGTTTGTTCCTTTATCACTTGAATTAGCTAAACTAATGGCTCAGATTTCTAAATGTTCGTCACTGTCAACAGAGTTGAACGAATCCTCCATCATCTCTCATCATCATGGAAATCTGTGGGACAACGATTTCATACAATCTCTTAAGTCGTCCAATGGGGTACTGAAAGTCCAATTAATTATCTCAGACACTGGCAACTATCTCTATCTTTTATAATCTCTTCCTTATTTTGTGTAATTTGTTTTTCAATGTGTACGTAATGTATTGCATTGCATTGTTTTTCAGGCACCTCAATATCATGAACATGCTGAGAAACTTGTTGAAGTAATCGAGAATTTACTTGTGAGTGAAATGAAAGATTGCAACGATGATTTAATCAGACGTCTTCAGATGGTTGACATTTTTTAATGTCTAGGAATTGATCGGCACTTTCAGCATGAAATACAAGTTGCTCTTGATTACGTGTACAGGTTAAACATTTAGAGTCATATGAACTAATTTGATGTTTAATATATAACATCTGGTTCTGGAGTTATTTGATGTTTAATATATAACACGTTTGGCTGATCCCATCCGTTCTTATGATCAGATATTGGAACCAGCTGGAAGGCATCGGTCTTGGATCAAGAGATTCCATTATCAAAGATTTCAATGCTACAGCTTTGGGATTTCGGGCTCTCAGACTGCATCGATATAACGTTTCCTCAGGTGATAACTGCAGTTCATTGATTTTTTAGAAGTACAGTGAAGTGAGATGACTAATTTAGCTCTCGCATTTTATTATGTCTTGCCTTTAATAGGTGTCTTGGAGAATTTCAAGAACGAAAACGTGCAGTTCTTCTGCAGTTCCACGGTTGAAGAAGAAGAAGTGAGATGCATGTTGACATTATTTCGAGCTTCAGAAATTTCATTTCCCCGAGAAAAATTGATGGACGAGGCAAAGGCGTTCACAACAGAATATCTAACCAAAGTTTTAATGGGAGTGTATGTAACGGACGTCGATCAAGGCGTTTTGAGAGAAGTAAGCAGTAATGACTTGCTTGCAGACCTTTGAACGAAAAATATTACTGTATTCCTGAATGTATACCGGGCAGAGTCAAAAGCTTGATTTGATTTGATTACTGTTCTCCAGGTGAATTATGCCCTGGAGTTTTCATGGCATTGCAGTTTGCCGAGATGGGAGGCAAGGAGCTTTATCGAAATATGTGGACAAAACGATTCATGGCTCAAGTAATAACCTTGTTAATACTTGTTTAAATAATCCGTGACTTCAATCAATAATTGCTATGAATGCACTAATCTCTTTTCCAAATATGTGGACAAAACGATTCATGGCTCAACCATTCACCTTGTTATCAATAACTGCTACGAATAGACTAATCTCTTTCCCACCTATGTTTTCAGGTCGATTATGAACAAACGAGTTTTAGAGTTGGCGAAATTGGACTTCAATATTCTGCAATGTGCACATCACAGAGAACTACAGCTTCTGTCTATAATTTGGTACTCAGACATTACGATAGATTGAGATTGACTGATACATCTATTATGTCACAATCGGATATAGCGCAGCAAAATTTCTATGGGAAGCGTCACGTGGAATTTCACTTATGGGTGGTTCGAGCTGGATTTTTCAACATGCAGAATTGCCTTTGCAAAAATTGCTACACTGATGACTATTATAGATGACCTCTACGATACTCACGGAACGTTGGAACAACTCAAAATCTTCACAGAGCGAGTGAAACGGTGAGTTCAAGTTTAAATTATAGAAACTCTCTAGGGAGGTCATAGTTTCTGGGCATATTCAATGGTTGACTTTGCTTGTTGTGATCGCCCGAACACATAATTCGGTGAAGCGTGCCCTTGAACTATCCCTCAAAAAGGGAGAAGACCATAAATTATAAGTTACCAACAACAATTATTGTAGTTCAGTAGCCATCTAAATATTAAATAAAAGCAAATCAGGAAAACAAGTTGAGCAGCAATTATTCCTTCTATATATACTTAATTCCTTTGTTTATGGCATTTGCAGATGGGATCTTTCGTTAGTAGAGAGCCTTCCAGACTACATAAAGATTACATTCGAATTCTTCCTCAACACATCTAATGAATTGATTGCTGAAGTTGCGAAAACGCAAGAGCGGGATATGTCAGCTTACATACGAAAAACAGGAGTAAGAATACCTGTAGTGCTATTTTAGCTGAAGTATAAATTTTTTATATATATGTGTGGATAAATAAAAACAAATTGTGTAAATGTGCATTTGGGTCATTATGAATCTATATTCTTAATTGTTGTACATTACTGTGCAAAATCAAATACTTCATAAAGAAAAATGTAAACAAGTTGTGTTGTATACTAATATTATGCTGAGTATAAAGAATAAAATTCCCAAATAAATTTTGTCATCTATTACCCAAGGAAGATATTTGATACAAGGACTTGTAGGATATATTCCAAAATTTAATTTATTACAGTCAATAGGTAGTTGAACAAAATGTTACAGTTTGAGTTCTTTAGAGACAAGAAATCCATAACTAATCTAAAAAGATATTTTAAAGTACTACATGAACTATCTGCAAGTGTGCATGGACTCTTGGAATAAATATGGAACTCGAATACTTTTTGTGGACAATAAATCTTCTTCACCAAGTGCACGATTCTTTTTCTTTCAACTTGCAAATGTGTAACACAATATTATTATCAACTTAATATTGCACAAAATATTAAAGAATAAGATAAATGAAAGATTCAAAGCATACCTATCTGAAATCATGTTTGAATGCTATAGAGTCAGTGTTTCTTTGCGAAGTAGTCGATCCATGACCGAGGAGGGTGAGTGGGTGAGTAATCTATCTGATGGGTTTCCTCACAAGAAAAAGGGACCCATCATTAGTTTATATACATGTGAAATTAATACTCGCGCAAGTAATAAAACATAAGTAAACTTCTATTTAAGTTTGGTAACCTTTATATCCTGTAGCTTATAATATACATAGAGTAAATATATATACAAGAGGAATGCCAATAGAAAACAAGAGTAGAGTTATAATAACTAGCAAGTATTACTTCAAAGGAAAATACCCAAAGTTCATACATAGGGTCAAAGAATACTGTGAGAACTAACACTTTAAAACAGAGCTACCTTTATGCATAGACGAGAATAATCCTTCCAGTAAAGGAAACTTTTAAGTATGAAGTAAGGACAAAGATTTACGAAATGCTATCGGGATATAATTATACATTTATATTTAAATAACTTTAAATCGTGAAGCACCACACATGCGTAGAGGAGGCGATCTGGGTGTATGAATATTCTAGTGGGGACCAAATTTCTTTACTAAAATTGAATGAAATCCTTGGTTTAATTCAAACAAAAGACCTTGGTTGTTTCAAATAGAGTTGTCTAAGGCACAAAAAGATCCTCAAACTTGTGGATGAACTAAACCATAATCGTTGAGCTAGCATCAAAGGGCACTTTGAAATGGTCGTGGGTGTTAACGAAGATAGAGCATGATATTCTTCTCGACAAGGATAGTCTTTAACTAGTGGCTATATACAAAGATGCATTGTTATTATTTTCAACAATAATAGCTTTTAACCTTGCCATAAAAAATACAGAGTGCATTTATAAAATTACAAACAAATCTTAAATAGACGAAGACTGTAACAATCATTTAGTGTGTGAAGTTCGAAGACAACAACCAAAGGTAAGGAGGCAGGTAATTTATTATCTGACCATGACTTTTACCTAGGGTTTACTCGATAGGCCCTTACAAATGACGATTTTTTCCTTACACAGTAACCTCCAAAAAAAAGGTCACGGATTCAATGACTCTATACAGACTTAAAACCCGCACGAGAAAATTGCAGAGAGTTTAATTTATAACCTTTCAATCACGGTTTGATATGGGAGGAACCCAAATGTACAGTCTTAAAGAGAGATAGCCAACATAGGAGTAAACAAAATAACAACCTAAGAGTTAATTTTCAAAGGGATTTACCTATCATAGATATCAACATGGAAAGAGAAACAAGCATAGTTAAAGGCACAGTATCGTATGTTTAACATTCCATAGAGAAAAAACACATTGCATAAACAGAGAAACGATTTCCATGGAGAAACACACATTACATAGAAAGAGAAATGATTTTCACAAAGAAATATGCATTGCGTAGACAAAGAAAATATTTCCACAAAGAACACACATTTGCATAGACAAAGAAAATATTTCCTCAAAGAATACACATTGCATAGAAAGAGAAAGTATTCCACAAAGAATACGCATTGCATAGACCAAGAAATTATCACACAGTGAACCTATTATGTGACAAAAATAAGGAGTGCTACAAAGCACAAGTGAAAAGGAAACACATAACTCCAAATATCCCTTTTAAAACTGTATTACAAAGATAAAAAGGTACTTACCACACCTATGGAGATAATTTCCAGAGCGCCCTTGACACCACTCTCTACCAGGGCCGAAATCCATTATAGAGCCGAATAAAAACACAGGTTACATACAGTGCAGAGACAAAGTGTTTAACAAGAACAAATAGGAAACTATGAAGAACAGTTGGTACCTCTAACCCCTCGCCAGTGGAGTAAGAGTAGTTGTATGACCCATACCTCTACCATGAGAATCGACGGAAATGGCGAGCCGACATTGGGCGTTTCCCTGTCGTGAAAGTTCTAGACGGTACTGGGCAGACCCATCACCATTAATGATCTTCACTTTGCACCCCAAGTTCCTCCATCTACATTTTGACTATCAAATTTTGTCGTGGGTGCCGAGCACCAAAGTATTTTATTCCTTTTGCATGCAATTCTGACTGATCATCTTTCTACACTGAACATATTTTTGATTCTCCGTAACCGTGGGCTCGTGGGTTCCCGGGTTGGCGGGTTCATGAAAAGATCCATATTCAATCTCACGTTTGTCCATCCCCGCCATTCTCTTTATTTTCCCAATATGCATTAAGTGTTGTTTAATGCTAACAACTCATTGTGAAAGCTCCGAAAATATCGTCATTAATGGAGAAAGGCTTGAGGAATTACTCATTAAATTCCATTAAATCTCCATTTTTCAAGGGATTAAATTGTCATCATCTCTCCAAAAAGATTTATTTCAGGTTTTCATCCAGTTGAAGAAATACTCTCGTCAACCTATGGCAGCATCAGCTAGACAACAATTTTGTGTTGATACTTTAAATATATCTGTTCGTGAAGACCAGAACTTCCAGTGGTCAAGGGAATATTCATACTATTCCTATCCTTGTTAAGAACTAAACATCAATATAGCATAGAAAAACCTTAGGAAAAGTACTCAACACCTTGAAAAAGAGATAATTTCAGATAATAAGCCTCTTCGAGGGGGCAACCTCCTTTTACCCCACTTAAAT
>JZKD02S1401517.1:1519508-1543399 GCA_000966675.3 Picea glauca
AAATACTTTAGAAAGAAAAGTGTAAACAAGTTGTGTTGTATACTAATATTATGTTGAGTATAAAGAATAAAATTCCCAAATAAATTTTGTCATCTATTACCCAAGGAAGATATATGATACAAGGACTTGTAGGAAATATTCCAAAATTTAATTTATTACAGTCAATAGGTCATTGAAAAAAATGTTATAGTTTGAGTTCCTTAGACACAAGATATCAATAGCTAATCTAAAAAAATATTTTAAAGTACTACATGAATTGTCTGCGAGTGTACATGGACTAGTGAGATAAATATGGAACTCGAATACCTTTTGTGGACAATCAATCTTCTTCACCAAGTGCACGATTCTTTTTCTTTCAACTTGCAAAGGTGTAACACAATATTATTATCAACTTAATATTGTACAAAATATTAAAGAATAAGATAAATGAAATATTCAAAGCATACCTATATGAAATCATGTTTGAATTCTATAGAGTCTGTGTTTCTTTGCGAAGTAGTTGATCCATGACCCAGGAGGGTGAGTGGGTGCGTAATCTATTTGATGGGTTCCCTCACAAGAAAAAGGGACCCATCATCAGTTTATATACATGTGAAATTAATACTCACGCAAGTAATAAAACATAAGTAAACTTCTATTTAAGATTGGTAACCTTTATATCCTGTAGCTTATAATATACATAGAGTACATATATATACAAGAGGAATGCCAATAGAAAACAAGAGTAGAGTTATAATAACTAGCAAGTATTACTTCGAAGGAAAATACCCAAAGTTCGTACAGAGGACCAAAGAATACTGTGAGAACTAACACTTTAAAACAAAGCTACCTTTATGCATAGACTAGAATAATCCTTACAGTAAAGGAAACTTGTATGTATGAAGTAAGGACAAATATTTACGAAATGTGATCAGGATATAATTATACATTTATATTTAAAGAACTTTAAATCGTGAAGCACCACACATGCATAGAGGAGGCGATCTGGGTGTATGAATATTCTAGTGAGTACCAAATTTATGTATTAAAATCGAATGAAATTCATGGTTTAATTCAAACAAAAGACCTTGGTTGTTTCCAATAGAGTTGTTTAAGGCACAAATAGATCCTCAAACTTGGGGATGAATTAAACCATAATCATCGAGCTAGCATCAAAGGGCACTGTTGAAATGGTCATGGGTGTTAACGAAGATAGAGCATGATATTCTTCTCGACAAGGATAGTCTTTAACTAGTGGCTATATACAAAGAGGCATTGTTATTATTTTCAAAAATAATAACTTTTAACCTTGCCATATAAAATAAAGAGTGCATTTATAAAATTACAAACAAGGCTTAAATAGATGAAGCCTGTAACAATCATTTAGTGTGTGAATTTTGAAGACAACGGCCAAAGGTAAGGAGGCAGGTAATTTATTATCCGGCGATGACTTTTACCTAGGGTTTACTCGATAGGCCCTTAAAAATGATGATTTTTCCTTACACAGTAACCTCCAAAACAAAGGTAGCGGGTTCAATGACTCTATACACACTCAAAACCCGCACGAGAAAATTACAGAGAATTTAATTTATAACCTTTCAATCACAGTTTGATAGGGGAGGAACCCAAATGTACAGTCTTTGTAACATCCCGCTCTGGCACACTGAGCAAACTTATTCTTTGAGGATACTTGCTCGCAAGTGATCCGGATTATTATGATATTTAAACATTTGACTTTGATTATGATGTGTTATGGTAGATGACATGACTTTTTACTGCATTGACATAGACAGGTGCTATTGACTTGGTTTTACTTAGTGTGCAGGGTTTTGGACCTTAAGGATGCAGAGGCATCGATAGAACCCCTTGGAATCTGGATCAAGACAGGGAGTGTGCTATTGGGGTTTGATTGTTTTACTGTGATATTAGTAGATATGATTAGATGATATGATGTGGTTATGTTCTGACATGAATTGTTGACGATGTAGGCTGATGATATATTTTCGACCAGACTAACATATGGAGTAAAGGGGCCACACACGACTACCAGAGAGGTTGAGGGAGAGGTGTGGACAGCAGCCCTGCCACAACCTACTAGCACTCCCACCGTGGCTCGAACTGTAGGTTAACGATTACCTAGTTCGAGAGGACCCATGATGTCGCGAGGGCAGACTGCGACAATCGCTCGCGATGATTCGAAGGGGCGCGCAATAAGGCAGGGGCCTTATTCCTTAGAAGACCTTAGTCTCCCACAAGTTCACCTGGCAGAGTGTTGACTCCAGGGGTTATTGATGTCTACCAATCAGTCAAGAGGCAAGTGGCACCCTTGGAGCATGTGGTGCGTCCTAAAGGGCACGTCGCGCAAAAGAAACAAAAGAGGTGAGTGGCACCCTTGGAGCAAGTGGTGCATCCATAAGGGAACATCGTGCAAAAGAAACAAAAGATGTGAGTGGCACCCTTGGAGCACGTGGTGCATACTAAAGGGCACGTCACACAAAAGAAACAAAAGAGGCATGTGGCACCCTTGGAGCACGTAGTGCGTCCTGAAGGACACATCACGTTGATGATGATAAAGGAACGAACCTAGATGGCCCTAAGACAATTATCTCATTAAGAAATTTTTAAACAACTTCCCTAATTAAATGTCGCCCAGTTCAGAATCTAAGTTCTAAGTCTAAAACTTCGCTAGGGATAAAACTTTGTCTACCCTTAAGAAAATATCTTTATAAAAATAAAATAATAAAAAGTTAAAATAAAAACCACTTGAGTAATAATTTTGGTCTTCATAAATTTTTGGGTAAAATGAAGAGAGTAAGAAATTAAATAAAATTGGTGGATATAAAATGAAAAGAAGAAATTAATTATTTTTAACTTTTGATAGTTTAAAAAGATACTAAATCATAATAAAAGGGAAGAGAGGTTAAATTGCGCAACTGTCATTTCTAGCTCAAATAAAAAGGGGAAAGAGGGGTTATAAAAATTAGGAAACTAGGGAGTGGAGGTAACATAAAAAGGGAAAGAGGGGAACTTATGGTAAAAAGGAGGTCAACTTAGTAAAGAATCTGCATTTAAGAACTTTCTAAATTGAACTAAATTAGCAACTTCATAATAGGGAAAGCCTTTAAAACCTGCAAGGGAATCTAGGGACACCTAGGAGTAAATTTAGGAGTAACTCTAGGTGGGTGAGGGAAATGAGACAATTAATAAATTAAATAAAATAATTATTGGAGGAATGTGGGGGATGGGTGACACTTGTACGAAGGAGAAATTTTTAGGAATTTTTATTAAAACTTAAATTAAATGAGATTTAGGGAAGGAATGGAAGTTCGAAAACTCTATAAAAGAGAGGGAGGAGAAGGAAGAAGGGGATCGGTTGTTATCATAACGCTACACTGCCAGATTAGTGACTTGACTGATTTACTTGTGGGAGTTGGGATTTCCCACCTCGGAGACGAGTGGTATCTCGGAGACGAGTGGTAGCTCGGAGACGAGTGGTAGCTCGGCCTTACGAGGTGAGTTGGGAGCTAGATGTACCATCTAGATAGTGTGTGGCCCCTTTGTAGCTCGGGAGGCTAAGGGGGAAGCAGATTACCCCTAGTGTTGGTTGGGAGGTACCGGTGAGGTCTCGACGATCAGTGAACAGGAGCGGCACAGAGCGCGCGGACGTCCTTCGAAGTGGGCGATCATGCAAAGGTACGCTCCTTGATTTGTAGAGTAGAATGCATTAAGATTTATGATTATATCTGCATGTGTATTGGGTAATTTGGATGGAAGAATATTGAACTTCAATCTGTATTGGATCTCGTTGGATCGAATGGTTTTTCTTATTTACTTACTCTGGAGAAATTTTGTATAATTATCATTGCATCTCCATCCCCTAAACGACGAAACTCACTGTGTAAAGTCACGCTGAAAAACTTGGTTCTAGCACACTCTTTTTGTAATTTTGTTACTAAAGAAAACTTTTTCCTGGCATTTTTCATTTTTGTATTTAGTTACTGTGAAATGGTTTCTGGAATTTTTGCTTGGGTAAGTTGTTACTGAAATTTGATTTTTGGCAAATTCGTTTCTGCTTGCTCATGGGTAATGACAGTTAAACTCGGCACCTTCATCTCTGATGAAGATTTGACCCTAAGCATTCATTGATTAAGAGTGATTGCAGCCTGTTTGCTCCCATTTGTTAATGGCAAGTGAATCTGCCATTCCTCCCTCCATAGAGCTTCGTTTTAACAACTCATCCCTTTTCTGCGTTGGGTTGGAATTCACTCTACGTTTTTATCATTGCCGTAAATTCCTTTGACCTTTTTGACAACCCAACCTCATTATCCGATTACAATAACATTTCACCTCAGTTTTCTCTTTATTTCACCTCTGTCTTTAGGCTGTATCAATTTCCTGTGTTCGCCAATCCCAACCACTGTTTTTTTTTCACGAGTAAAATTTTTCATTCGTTTATCCTTTTATGGTATTATCGGTTGTTGGCATCGATATAGAAGTAATCCAACCACCAGTGCCATGTTGACAAGGAGCTTAGGCATATTCTGTTGAGTTGAACGGTCTCCCAACTATATGCGTGATGTCTTATTCATGCATGGTTGTATCGTGTCCGCCTTTTACTTTCGAACGAACTGCATATCTATCCCAACTCGTTGCAAAGTTTTGAATTTTGTAAAGTTTCGTTTCTTCATTGGTTGATTCCTTGATGAGATTGTTAAATTTATTATAATTTTGTACCCTAACACGTCTGTTTTATTATTGAGTTGTATGTCTATTTACAGAGTTGGTTAAGACAACGCTGGTCCCGCACTCCACCTTACACACTGGTTCTACAACGATAATGTTGTCTCTACAGGTTGGGTAGTGTAACTGGAGGCACCTAAACCCTTTCTAGCGTCTCCCTTAGTCTGTGCCTTCACTTAGCAATCTTTTTATCTTTTAATATAACTGCCCAGATTTAGAATGTTGGGACAGCGACGTCAGTTGGACTCGGACACGGTTTTAGAAGGAAGCATAGATTTTGGTATTTATCGGACTAATTCTGTAATTATCTGATTTTGGGAGTTTAGTGGGACGTGCCTCTACACTCTTAACCTTCACAAGGATGACACCGTACCTCGTTCTTGTTTTCAATCTTCTTCCATTTCCAAAAGCGCCTTTACAAATAATCCTGGTAACTCGAAAATCGTGATAGTGGTAGTTGAACGGTTATACTTTTCTTCCTTGTGGGCTATCGTAACTGTTGATTTTGTTTGAGATCTGGAAAGAATGATTAGAGTGGCTAGTTATGTATAATCAGATTGTTCCCCTGGTCTTTCAACCACTGAATTTATCTCTAGATTCTAAAATGCAGTTTACCAACATAAAACTTTAATTAGAATCTTAAATCGATTTCTTTTATGTTTGAATTCACGTTTGACCCCGTTCCCATTATAAACTAGAATTTTATCCACATGCATTAACATCATACATTTATAATCCTTGACACTTGTAATTTTAAGCCTTGGACACTTGCAAGTTAAAAGTATTAAATTCTTGATTACCTTGAAATTGGTATTGAATTCTTAATTTATCACTTAAGTAATTAGCTCATTTCCTTATGATACATAGTGAGCTACCTAGGAGTTGTACTTGTTACATGAGTTGAATCGTTGATAGGTGATGCCTGACTTAGATGAACTTGATCTTAACATGTTACTAATCGTATTTAGAAGAGTTTTATGGCAATTCAAAATTGTAACTATGCTCTTGTGTTTCTTGCTAATCTTCATGTAATTCCTTTTGCTCAATTGTTTTCTTTTTTATATTGAGTAATGGATTGATTAATCATAGCAGAGTATTTTATTTGGCACCATGATAGGTATGAAGGGCAGGTGTGTAGTCACTTCATCTTCCACTAGAAATGTTAGCTACAGTTGAATTAATGAATGATTAATTCCGCACCTTGAAGTAAAGTAGATGACTACCCTTGCATCTTGATTTAAAATAAAGTTGTTTTCATTTCGCTCTCACTTATGTCATTTCATGATGGATTCGTAATCAAATTCTCTTGCACCGTGGAATTCTTGTGATGTATGTTGATTCATAGAACTTTATCGCGCAGTGATCATCATTGATGTTTGTTGATTTAGCATTTTTAGTTTGGTCTGGATTGTGTTAGTGGGATGTAGACACCTCCTTGTTCCTTAGAACAGTTGCCAACCCTGAGACCTTAAATGGTCAAAATCGATGAGAACCTAGGCTTGAGCATTTCTTATGTGTCCTGGAGGTCCTAACCATTGCAGGGTAGGACAGGCGGGTAGTCAGTCTTATTTTTATTGTATTTTCCAGTTGATTGTCTTTCATTTGCTTTCAAATGCTTGAGGTGCGTCTTAGATCGTCATATTGTTGTTGCAATTGCATGTGTCATGTTCGTCGTCATATTGTGACACAGAGTATAATTTCCTTATTGCCCTTGTACACACGCACACACAAAAAAAAAAAAATGGCACTTGTTATGAGAGGTTAATTTCATAACGAGGAGGTTCGTTACATATGGTATCAGAGTGGGTTCACCCGCGATTTGGGATCACTACGGATTTCATTATATGATTAATTATATGATTGTTGATTGAGTTGACTTATGTGTGTGTAGGTAATCATGGTTAGAGGACACTGCGGAGGCAGACGACGGGGTTCTAGGGGAGGAGGCGTGACTCCTCCAGTAGCATCCATGCCTGAGGGGTCTAACTCCCATGGAGACGAGCAGGTTCTCAGGCAGGAGCAGATAGCAGTTGACGATGTAGTCTGAATGATGAGATCTTTTCAGCGCATGTCCGAGGCTCTGATCAGTCGTTTGGACAGACATGAGGCCAGGGTGCCGGCACCCGGTGAGGTTCCACCGCACGCTCCGGTCAGTACAAGTAGCGTTCACTGTGAACTTGAGAAGGTCAAATTTCCCAAGTTATATGGTGCCCTGGACGGCGCAGCCACCGAGGCATCGTTGGAGAACATGGCGATGTGCTTCGCACTTCATGATTATACCTCCAACATGAAGGTATGCATGGTGGTATTTCAACTAAAGGGGAGCGCTCTTCTATGGTGGAAGATGATCCTACCACAGCTAAACATGGTCGTCGAAGACATGTCATGGGAACTATTCGAGGAACAGTTCCGAGAGAGGTACCTTTCAGAGGAATTCATTGAGCATCAACTCAATGAGTTCAATGCCTTATGACAGGGAGTTTGTATGGTTCTCGAGTACGAGGCTCATTTTATGGAGTTGCTTCGGTATGCTCCGGACCTTAACACGGAGAAACTTAAGGTCAACAGGTTTGTGTTCGTCCTTAACGACAACCTATGTGCAAAGGTTAGGATTTTGATGCCCCAAACCTTGCATGATTTCATCCATAAGGCCGTCATAGCAGAGGAGGAGCTTATCAGTGGGGGTCAGACCAGGACTCTAGCGAGACCAGCAGGGAAGGGTTAATCTAGAACATAGTAGCACCAGACCCAACGAGACATACGCTGGGATATCGTCACTTCCAGAGGGGATCCACTTTCACTACACCTTGACGACCGATGCCTCAGTAGTGAACGCCTTATCGAGGACCACGGCATTAGCAGTAGTGTTGCCCGCAACAACAGTAGTTTAGGCTTGTTTAGTAGAATAGACCAGGGTTCCAGGCCGGTGGGTCGTCATCCTCTACTTCGGGTACCAGGACTACTGGGACGAAGAAGGGGTGTTGGATGTGTGGGGAGCCACACTACCAGTGTGACTGTCCTATGGAGAGGACCAGAGCGTCCGGATCAACCGGACCCGCTACCGTGGGGGATATGGGCAAGGCCCATCGGATTCATGCAGTAGTGAATAACTGCCAGGAAGAGCATCAGTCAACTATGCTCGAGACGATAGGTACTGTCGTTGACCAGACGCTTAGTATTTTGACAGATCCCGGTGCTACCAAGAGTTTCATTTATGGTGCAACGCTAAAAAGGATTAAGGTAAAGGCAGTAGAACAGGACAAATTTAGCTTCGTGGAGATGGCTTCGGGAGCCAAACAGAAGTTTGGAGGAAAGGTTACAGGTTGTTTCCTTAACCTGGGAGAGTTTGTCACAAGGTCCAACCTGTATGTCACGATCTTAGGATCTTATGATGTCGTGATTGGTATGTACTGGTTGGAATCACATGAGGCGATACTCAACTGTAAGAAAAAATGGTTGAGCTTGGTCGATGACGAGGGACAAAGACATTTGATTGTAGGACGGAACCAGGGAGTTTCCCTGAGGTTCATCTCTTCCTTACAGCTACATAAGAGTATGCGCAAGGGGTGCAAACTTTATGCGATCCTTCCGTTAAATGAGAAGGGAGTAGTGGAATGTCTATAACACCTTCTGGTGGTGAGAGAGTTTGCAGCCGTGTTTCTGGAGGATTTACCTGGGATTCCTCCAGAGAGGGAATTGAAGTTCACCATAGACCTAAAACCAGGGACTGAACTGATAGCAAGAACGCCTTATCGGATGTCGACCCTGGAGTTACAAGAGTTGAAAATGCAACTGAAGGAGTTGTTGGACCTGGGACTGATATGTCCTAGTGTGTCACCGTGGGGTGCACCTGTTATTTTCATACGAAAGAAGGATGAATCGTGGAGGCTTTGCATTGACTACCATCAACTAAAAAAGGCTACAATTAAGAATCAATATCCATTGCCGAGAATTGATGATTTGTTCTATCAAATGAAGGGTGTGACGGTGTTCTCCAATATCGATTGGCGATTACGATATCACCAGTTACAGATCAAGGAGGATGGCGTCCCTAAGACTGCCTTTAAGATGATGTTTGGACATTACAAGTTTACTGTGTTACCGTTTGGACTGACAAACTCCCCAGGGGTATTTATGAGTTTGATGAACGGGGTGTTCCACGAGTACTTGGAAAAGTTCATCCAAGTATTCATTGACGACATTTTGATTTATTCTTGGATGACAGAGGAGCATCGCAAGCACTTGTGCTTGGTACTACAGTGTCTGCGAGAGCACAAATTGTATGGGAAGTTGTCCAAATTCTCTTTTTACCAATCGAAGATTCACTACTTAGGGCATGTCATCTTCGGTGAAGGCATCGTCGTGAATCCATCCAAGGTCGAGGCTATTATGGAATGGCCTACACCTACGAATGTCCCAAAAGTGCGTAGCTTTATGGGTTTAGCAGGATACTATTGATGGTTTGTCGAGGTATTTTTGAAGATAACAAATCCAATCACAGAATTGCAGAAGAAAAACAAGAAGTTTGTTTGGACCGAGAAATGTGCGGAAGAATTTCGGAGGCTTAAGGATTTGTTGACATCAGCGCCGATACTAAAGGTCCCTAACATGGATGTGGACTTCTTGGTATGCATAGATGCATCCAAGGAAGGCTTAGGCGGAGTCTTGATGCAAGACGAACGAGTGTTTGCTTACATTTCGAGGAAACTGAGAAGGCATGAGGAGAACTATGTGACGCACGATTTGGAGTTATTAGACATCATATATGCCTTGAAGGTTTGGAGACACTACCTTGTTGGACGAAAATTTGAACTAAATACTAATCATTGTGGACTACAACACATTTTTACGCAAAGCAACCTGAACGTGCGACAATGACATTGGTCGGAACTGCTTAGCGAGTACGACTTTGAGATTACTTACATAAAGGGAGCAATGAACTGAGTGGCAAATGCTTTGAGTCATATGCCGCGCATATTTTTGGTGTTGCCTCTTCAGACAAATATACGTGAAAAGATTCTAACTTTACAGTGTGACGACGACTGGTCCAAAGAGGTGGAGGGTTTTATTGGACAAAACACAATGATGGTACCATGATATGAGAGATTTTCATTTGATAGCGATGGTTTTTTGAGGTTTAAAAGTCGGATTTACGTACCACCAACTGACGATTTGAGGATGTTGATCCTGAGCGAGGTTCATAGAGCAATTTACATGGCTCACCTGGGAGTCACGAAGATGAGGGCAGACCTTAAACCCTTATTATTCTAGAAGGGAATGAAGGATGACATAGTCAACTATGTGGCTAGATGTCTGGAGTGTCAGCAACTAAAGGCTGAACATAGACACCCAACAGGATTACTACAACCACATGCCATTCCGGAATCGAAATGGGAGGTTATTTCGATGGATTTTATTGTTGGATTGCCACTGACGGCAAGGAGGCATGACTTGATTTTCGTAGTAGTAGACACTCTGACGAAGAGTGCTCACTTTATTCCTGTGCGTACGACGTATCAGGCACCTGACATAGCTAGAGTTTTCATCAGTGATATTGTGAGGTTGCATGGCGTGCCTAAGAAGATTATATCCGATCGAGGATTGGTGTTTACTGGATGATTTCGGACGAGCTTCCAAGAGGCCTTGGGAACCCAACTTAACTTTAGTACTGCGTATCACCCGGAGACTGACGGGAAGACAGAACGAATGAACCAAACCTTGGAGGACATGTTGCGCATGTACATGGTGGACCAACAAAACGTTGGGAGGAATTCTTGCCACTAGTGGAGTTTGCTTACAACAACAGTTTCCAGAGCACCATTAAGATGGCGCCTTTCAAGTTTCTTTATAGGCGACCATGTCAAATGCCCTTGAGTTGGGATCAGCTTGAGGATAGGGTCTTGGTGGGACCAGAAGCGATCCAAGAAATGGAAGAACAAATGAAAACCATAACACAAAGGATTAAAGAAGCGCAGGATTGGCAGAAGAGTTATGTCGATGTGCACCAAGTCGACCGTAGTTACGAGGTCGGCAATCAAGTCTTCTTGTGGGTTAAACCGCATAAGAGTTCGATTAAGTTTTGGAAGGGAGATAAACTCTCTCCTAGGTTCATGGGACCTTTCGATATTATGGAGAGAAAGGGGCTCGTGGCCTATCAACTAGCCTTGTCTGAATCTTTGAGGCGTATGCATGATGTTTTTTATATATCTGTTTTGAGAAATTATGTTAATGATCCGACACATGTATTTGACATGAGCTCCTTGTAGGTATCAGATGAGGGAGTGTTCATGGCTGAGTTGGTCCGCATCTTAGATCATCGCATTTGACAGTTACAACATCGAATGGTAGATTAGGTCAAGGTCCAATGGGACAATTATAGGCCGCACTCGGCGACCTGGGAGGACGCATATGATATGCGCCAGTAGTTTCCATTTTTGTTTGATAGATAGACATATGATACTGGATACACTTATGTCGGCATTTATAATGAGAAACTTTAGGATGAATTTTAGACCAAGAGGGGGTGTATGTAACATCCCGCTCTAGCACACTGAGCGAACTTATTCTTTGAGGACACTTGCTCGCAAGTGATCCGGATTGTTATGATATTAAAACATTTGACTTTGATTATGATGCGTTATGGTAAATGACATGATGTTTTACTGCATTGACATAGACAGGTGCTATTGAATCGGTTTTACTGAGTGTGCAGGGTTTTGGACCTTGAGGATGCAGAGGCATCGACGAAACCCCTTGGACTCTGGATCGAGTCAGGGAGTGTGCTATTGGGGTTTGATTGTTTTACTGTGATATTAGTACATATGATTAGATGATATGATGTGGTTATGTTCTGACATGAATTGTTGATGATGCAGGCTGACGATAGCTTGCCAACCAGACTCACATATGGATTAAAGGGGCCACACACGACTACCAAAGAGGTTGAGGGAGAGGTGTGTACAACATCCCTACCACAACCTACTAGCACTCCCTCTGTGGCATGAACTATACGTTAATGATTACCTAGTTCGAGAGGACCCACGATTCCATGAGGGAAGACTGCGACAGTCACTCGTGATGATTCTAAGGGGCGCGCAATAAGGAGGGGTCATTATTCCTTAGAATCCCTTAGTCTCCCACAAGTTCACCTGGAAGAGTATTTTCTCCAAGGGTTATTGATGTCTACCAATCATTCAAGAGGCGAGTGGCACCCTTGGAGCACGGGGTGCGTCCTGAAGGGCGCGTAGCACAAAAGAAACAAAAGAGGCAAGTGGCACCCTTGGAGCACGTGGTGCATCCTGAAGGGAACGTCACGCAAAAGAAACAAAAGAGGCGAGTGGCACCCTTGGAGCACGTGGTGCGTCCTGAAGGGCACGTTGTGCAAAAGAAACAAAAGAGGCAAGTGGCACCCTTGGAGCACGTAGTGCGTCCTGAAGGGAATGACGCGTTGATGATGATAAAGGAACAAACCTATATGGCCCTAAGACAATTATCTCATTAAGAAATTTTTAAACAACTTCCCTAATTAAATGTCACCCAATTCAGAATCTAAGTTCTAAGTCTAAAACTTCGCTAGGGGTAAAACTTTGTCTACCCTTAAGAAAATATCTTTATTAAAATAAAATAATAAAAAGTTAAAATAAAAACCACTTGAGTAATAATTTTGGTCTTCATAAATTTTTGGGTAAAATAAAGAGAGTAAGAAATTAAATAAAATCGGTGGATATAAAATGAAAAGAAGAAATTAATTATTTTTAACTTTTGATAGTTTAAAAAGATACTAAATCATAATAAAAGGGAAGAGAGGTTAAATTGCGCAACTATCATTTCTAGCTCAAATAAAAAGGGGAAAGAGGGGTTATAAAAATTATGAAACTAGGGAGTGGAGGTAACATAAAAAGGGAAAGAGGGGAACTTATGGTAAAAAGCGGGAGGTCAACTTAGTAAAGAATTTGCATTTAAGAACCTTCTAAATTGAACTAAATTAGCAACTTCATAATAGGGAAAGCCTTTAAAACCTGCAAGGGAATCTAGGGACACCTAAGAGTAAATTTAGGAGTAACTCTAGGTGGGTGAGGGAAATGAGACAATTAATAAATTAAAGAAAATAATTATTGGAGGAATGTGGGGGATGGGTGACACTTGTACGAAGGATAAATTTTTAGGAATTTTTATTAAAACTTAAATTAAATGAAATTTAGGGAAAGAATGGAAGTTCGAAAACTTTATAAAAGAGAGGGAGGAGAAGGAAGAAGGGGATTGGTTGTTAGCGTAACGTTACACTGTCAGATTAGTGACTTGACTGATTTACTTGTGGGAGTTGGGATTTCCTAGCTCGGAGAGGAGTGGTAGCTCGACCTTGCGAGGCGAGCTGGGAGCTAGACGTACCATATGGATAGTGTGTGGCCCCTTTGTGGCTTGGGGGGCTAAGTTTGAAGCAGAGTACCCCTAGTGTTGGCTAGGAGGTAACGGTGAGGTCTCGACGGTCGGCGAGAGGGAGCGGCATGGAGCGCGCAGACGTCCTTTGAAGCGGGCGATCAGGGAACGGTACGCTCCTTGATTTGTAGAGTAGAATGCTAAAGATTTATGATTACATATGCATGTGTATTGGGTAATCTGGATGGAAGAATATTGAACTTCAATCTGTATTGGATCTCGTTGGATCGAATGGTTTTTCTTATTTACTTACTCCAGTGAAATTTTGTGTATTTATCATTGAGTCTCCATCCCCTGGACGACGAAACTCACTGTGTAAAGTCACACTAAAAAACTTGGTTCTGGCACACTCTTTTTGTAATTTTGTTACTAAAGAAAACTTTTTCCTGGCATTTTCGTTTTTGTATTTAGTTACTGTGAAATGGTTTTTGGAATTTTTTCTTGAGTAAGTTGTTACTGAAATTTGATTTTTGGCAAATTCGTTTCTGCTTGCTCATGGGTAATGGCAGCTAAACTCGACACCTTCATCTTTGACAGAGATTTGACCCTGAGCATTCATCGATTAAGGGTGATTGTGGCCTGTTTTCTCCCATTTGTTAATGGCAAGTGAATCTATCATTCCTCCCTCCATACAACTCTGTTTTAACATCTCATCCCTTTTCTACGTTGGGTTGGCTTTCACTCTGTGTTTTTATCATTGTCGTAAATTCCTTTGACCTTTTTGATAGCATAACCTCATTAACGGATTACAGTAACATTTCACCTTGTTTTTCTCTTCATTTCACCTCTGTCTTTAAGATGTATCAATTTCCTGTGTTTGCCAATCCCAACCACTGTTTTTTTTTCCACGAGTAAAAATTCTCATTCGTTTATCCTTTTATAGTATTATCGGTTGTCAGCATTGATATAGAAGTACTCCAACCACCAGTGCCTTGTTGACAAGGATCTTAGGAATATTCTGTTGAGTTGAACAGTCTCCCAACTATATGTGTGACATCTTATTCATGCATGGTTGTATCGTGTTCACCTTTTACTTTCGAACGAACTGCATAGTTATCCCAACTCGTTGCAGAGTTTTGAATTTCGTAAAGTTTCGTTCCTTCATTGGTTGATTCCTTGATGAGATTGTTAAATTTATTACAATTTCGTACCCTAACACGTCCGTTTTATTATGTATGTTTTTAGCAATTTTAGCATTGAGTTGTATGTCTATTTACAGAGTTGGTTAAGACAACGTTGGTCCCACACTCCACCTTACGCGCCGCTTCTACAGCGACAATGATGTCTCTACAGGTTGAGTAGCGTAACTGGAGGCACCTAAACCCTTTCTAGCATCTCCCTTAGTCCGCGCCTTCACTTAGCAATCTTTTTATCTTTTAATATAACTGCCCAGATTTAGAATGTTGGGACAGCGACGTCAGTTGGACTCAGACACAGTTTTAGAAGGAAGCACAGATTTTGGTATTTATCGGACTAATTATGTAATTATCTGATTTTGGGAGTTTAGTGGGACGTGCCTCTATAGTCTTAACCTTCACAAGGATGACACCCTACCTCGTTCTTGTTTTCAATCTTCTGCCATTTCCAGAAGTGACTTTACAAATAATCCTGATAACTTGAAAATCGTGATAGTGGTAGTTGAACGGTTATACTTTTCCTCCTTGTGGGATATCGTAATTGTTGATTTTGTTTGAGATATGGAAAGAATGATTAGAGTGGCTAGTTATGTATAATCAGATTGTTCCCCTGATCTTTCATCCACTAAATTTATCTTTAGATTCTAAAATGCAGTTTACCAACATAAAACTTTAATTAGAATATTAAATCGATTGCTTTTATGTTTGAATTCATGTTTGACCCTGTTCCCATTATAAACTAGAATTTTATCCAGATGCATTAACATCATACATTTATAATCCTTGACACTTGTAATTTTAAGCCTTAGACACTTGCAAGTTAAAAGTATTAAATTCTTGATTACCTTGAAATTGGTATTGAATTCTTAATTTATCACTTAAGTAATTAGCTCATTTCTTTATGATACATAGTGAGCTACCTAGGAGTTGTACTTGTTACATGAGTTGAATCATCGATAGGTGATGCTTGACTTAAATGAACTTGATCTTAACATGTTACTAATCGTATTTAGAAGAGTTTTATGGCAATTAAAAATTGTAATTATGCCCTTGTGTTTCTTGCTAATCTTCATGTAATTCCTTTTGCTCAATTGTTTTCTTTTTATATTGCGTAATGGATTGATTAATCAAAGAAGAGTATTTTATTTGGCACCGCGATAGGTATGATGGGCATGCGTGTAGTCACTTCATATGCCACTAGAAATGTTAGCTACAGTTGAATTAATGAATGATTAATTTCGCGCCTTGAAGTAAAGTACATGACTACCCTTGCATCTTGATTTAAAATAAAGTTGTTTTCATTTCGCTCGCACTTATGTCATTTCATGATGGATTCGTAATCAAATTCTCTTGCATGGTGGAATTCTTGTGATGTGTGTTGATTCATATAACTCTATCGCGCAGCGATCGTCATTGATGTTTGTTGATTTAGCATTTTTAGTTTGGTCTGGATTGTGTTAGTGGGATGTAGACACCTCCTTGCTCCTCAGAACAGTCGCCAGCCCTAAGACCTTAAATGGTCAAAATCGATGAGAACCCGGGCTTGAGCATTGCTTATGTGTCCTGGAGGTCCTAACCATTACAGGGTAGGACGGGCGGGTAGTCAGTTTTATTTTTATTGTATTTGCCAGTTGATTGTCTTTCATTTTCTTTCAAATGCTTGAGGTGCATCTTAGGTCGTCATGTTGTTCTTGCAGTTGCATGCATCATGTTCATCATCGTATTGCGACATAGAGTATAATGTCCTTATTACCCTTGTACACACGCACACACAAAAAAAAAAATTGGCACTTGTTATGAGAGGTTGATGTCGTAACGAGGAGGTTCGTTACATAGGAGTAAACAAAATAACAACCTGAGAGTTAATTTTCAAAGGGATTTACCTATCATAGCTATCAACATGGAAAGAGAAACAAGCATAGTTAAAGGTGCAATATTGTATGTTTAATATTCCAGAGAGAAAAAACACATTGCATAAACAGAGAAACGATTTCCATAAAGAAACACACATTACATCGACAGAGAAATGATTTCCATAGAGAAATATGCATTGCATAGACAGAGAAAATATTTCCACAAAGAACACACATTTGCATAGACAGAGAAAATATTTCCACAAAGAATACACATTGCATAGGCAGAGAAAGTATTCCACAAAGAATACGCATTGCATAGACCGAGAAATTATCACACAGTGAACCTATTATGTGACAAGAATAAGGAGTGCTACAAAGCACAAGTGAAAAGGAAACAAATAACTCCAAAGATCCCTTTTAAAACTGTATTACAGAGATAAAAAGGTACTTACCGCACCTATGGAGATAATTTCCAGAGCGCCCTTGACACCACTCTCCAGCAGGGCCGAAATCCATTACAGAGACGAATAAAAACACAGGTTGCATACAATGCAGAGACAAAGTGTTTAACAATAACAAAGAGGAAACTATGAAGAAAAATTGATACCTTGAGCCCCTCGCTAGTGGAGTAAGAGTGGTTGTACGACCCATACCTCAACCATGAGAATCGATGGAAATGGCGAGCCCACATTGGTTGTTTCCCTATCGTGAAAATTCTTGATGGTACTAGGTAGACCCATCACCATTAATGATCTTCACTTTTCACCCCAAGTTCCGTGATGTACATTTTGACTATCAAATTTTGTCGTGGGTGCTGAGCCCCAAAGTATTTTATTCCTTCTACATGCAATTTTGACTGATCATCTTTCTACACGGAACATATTTTTGATTGTCCATAACCATGGGCTCGTGGGTTCCCGGGTTGGCGGGTTCATGAAAAGCTCCATATTCAAGCTCACTCTTGTCCATCCCCGCCATTCTCTTTATTTTCCCAATATGCATTAAGTGTTGTTTAATGCTAACAACTGATTGTGCAAGCTCCGAAAATATCGTCATTAATGGAGAAAGGCTTGAGGAATTACTCATTAAATTGCATTAAATCTCCATTTTCCAAGGGATTAAATTGTCATCATCTCTCCAAATAGATTTATTTGAGGTTTTCATCCAGCTGAAGAAATACTCTCGTCAACCTATGGCACCATCATCTAGACAACAATTTGTTCGTGAAGACCAGAAATTCTAGTGGTCAAGGGAATATTCATACTATTCCTCTCCTCCTACACATAAAGACGTAATTTGGGCATCTGGAATTGCTCGTGTTGGGTGTGTTGCTGAAGTTTTTGAGTGTAAATAACGTGTTGCATGGTGTGTGGACAAGTACATTCCAAGAAAAAGAATTATACAACTCCAAGATCATTCTCTGATTTCCTTTTCACCAAAAAAAAATCACAAGATGTTGAAGCTCTCAGAGTGTGATATCCTCAAATTATTAGAAATTAAATTCCAAGTTGAATTTGGAAATAAATTTCTATTTATGGAAAATCCGAATTTAGAAATTATTTCTATTTATGGAAAATACAAATTTAGAATTGTTGATTATGTAATTATTATTTTATGACTATTGGGAAAATATTTGACTTGCCCAACTGTCCTCTTTTGTTGGACACATGTATGAGACAAACTTTTTAATAAATTCAATGTTGGAAGACAAATAGCTGACTATGAATCCATGAGTGGGGAACATGTTTGAGTTAACTTAGAGTTGATTTTTACAAGTGGAAGAAGTTGAATTTGGCCACTAGAAGCCCCTAAAAATCAGGGATTTGTAAAGCTCTGAATTTCCCAAGGAGGGAAAGGAATGGAAAGACCTAAGCACAAGATAAATACAACATATGTGGGAGGCAGGATGTTTCTTAGTATGTTAGGGAATTGAGAATGGTTTTTTTGTTATGAGTACATCTCGTGTGAGGAAAATCATTTTTTGATCTGTTGAATGTGACAGTACCTAAGGAGGAGGACTCAATTCACCATTATGGAGTCATGGTCAGGCTAGGGGGTGATTAGGACAGGTGATCATGGTTGTTCTATTCTATAGTTAGGTAGAACATGGTTGTTCCATTTGTTTTCGAGCATCAATATTTCAGATATGTATCTCAACTATGTACTTTATTGTTGATGTTATATTATGGATAGTATCTCGTTGTTAAATTGTTTTACATTTTATACATATGAGTAAAATCGGTTTAAATTGGATTGTACAACCATGTTAGATTGTGGCTTACTACTATGTAAGAATACATATAGTGTTGTTTTAGCTGAAGTATAAATTTTTAATATATATATATATATATATATAGGTGTGTGTGTGTGTGTGTGTAGATAAATAAAATAATTTGTGTAAATGTGCATTTGGGCCATTATGAATTTATATTCTTAATTGTTGTACATTACTATGCAAAATCAAATACTTCATAAAGAAAAGTGTAAACGGATTGTGTTGTATACTAATATTATGTTGAGTATAAAGAATAAAATTCCCAAATAAATTTTGTCATCTATTACCCAAGGAAGATATCTGATACAAGGAATTGTAGGATATATGCCAAAATTTGATTTATTACAATCAATAGGTCGCTTAACAAAATGTTATAGTTTGAGTTCCTTAGACACGAGAACTCCATAGCTAATCTAAACAGAGATTTTAAAGTACTACATGAACTGTCTGCGAGTGTGCATGGACTGGTGGAATAAATATGGAACTTGAATACCTTTTGTGGACTCACAATCTTCTTCACCAAGTGCACAATTTTGTTTCTTTCAACCTACAAAGGTGTAACACAATATTATTATCAACTTAATATTGTACAAAATATTAAAGAATAAGATAAATGACAGAGTCAAATCATAATTATCTTGAATCATGTTTTAATGATATAAAGTCAGTGTTGCTTTGCGAAGTAGTCGATCCACAACCCAGGAGGGGGAGTGGGTGCATAATCCATCTGATGGGAAGTTTATATACATGCGAAATTAATACTCGCACAAGTAATAAAACATAAGTAAACTTATTTTTAAGTTCGGTAACCTTGATATCATGTAGCTTATAAGATACATAGAGTAAATATTTATATAATAGGAATGCCAACAAAAAACTAGAGTAGAGTTACAATAACTAGCAAGTATTACTTCGAAGTAAAATACCCAAACTTCATAGAGAGGGCCAAAGAATATTGTGAGAATTAACACTTTAAAACAAAGCTACCTTTATGCATAGATGAGAATAATCCTTCCAGTAAGGGAAACTTTTAAGTATGAAGTAAGGACAAAGATTTATGAAAAGTAATCAGGATATAAGTATAAATTTATATTTAAAGAACTTTAAATTGTGAAGCACCACAGAGGCGTAGAGGAGGCATTATGGGTGTATGAAGATTCTAGTGAAGACCAAATTTCTTTATTAAAATCGAATGAAATCCTTGGTTTAGTTCAAACAAGAAGACATTGGTTGTTTTAAACAGAGTTGTCTAAGGCACAAAAATATCCTCAAAATTATGGATGAATTAAACCATAATCGTCGAGCTAGCATTAAAGGGCATTATTGAAATGGTCGTGGGTGTTAACGAAGATAGAGCATGATGTTCTTCTCAGCAAGGATAGTATTTAACCAGTGGCTATATACAAAGAAACATTGTTGTTATTTTCAACGATAATAGCTTTTAACCTTGCCATATAAAATACATAGTGCATTTATAAAATTACAAACAGGGTTTAAATAGACAAAGCCTATAAGAATCATTTAGTGTGTGAAGTTCGAAGATCACGTTCGAAGGTAAGGAGGAAGGTAATTTATTATCCAGCCATGAATTTTACCTGGGGATTACTCTATAGGCCCTTAAAACTAACGTTTTTTCCTTACACAGTAACCTCCAAAACAAAGGTCACGGGTTCAATGACTCTGTACATACTTAAAACCCGCACGAGAAAATTCGAGAGAGTTTAATTTATAAACTTTTGATCATGGTTTGATAGGGGAGGAACCCAAAGTTAAGGTCTTAAAGAGAGATATCCAACAGAGGAGTAAACAAAATAACAACCTGAGAGTTAATTTTCAAAGGGATTTCCCATGGTATATAACATGATGTTTATTTCCCACAGTATATACACCAAATAACGTGATGTTTATTTCCCACGGTATATAACGCGATGTGTATATTAAATTTGTATTTGCTTCTCTTAATGGGGCCACTTCTACCTGATGACATTATAGAGAAAATACACTCTCCATCCAAGATCCATGAGCTTGTAGAATTGACGACTAGGCTGGTAGACGACTCAAAGGATTTTGAGGTATATTATTTTAATGTATGACTAATAATGTTCAGAGAATTTGAATCCAAACATAAATAATTACTCTTTTTTGGTGATCAAGATGAAGAAGGTTGGTGGGGAGTTAGCTTTAGGTATAGAGTGTTACATGAAAGACAACCCTGAATGTACACTGGAAGATGCTTCAAATAATCTAATTGGCCTATTTGATCTTACTGTTAAGGAATTGAATTGGGAGTTTGTAAGGCATGACAACGTGGCCTTGTGTTTCAAGAAGTTCGCCTTCAACGTTGCATGAGGCCTCCGACTTATCTACAAATACAGAGACGACTTTAACGTTTCTAATGAGGAGATGAAAACCCACATATTAAAAATTCTCATCGACCCACTTACATAGCTTCAACTCAATTCACAAGGAAAAGCCCACCGATACCCACACCCACATCCACACCCCATGTACAATATATTATATCAAAATAATAAATAGAGTGAATATTAATATTATATAATAATAATAATATATGATGATATCGAAGAGGGTATGAAGACACTACTATCATCATGTTAGGTTGAGAGAATTTATTCCTTAGGTATTGCCGTCCGTGAGGTTTTATTTTCTTTTCTTTTTATCGCATTCTTTGTACATAAACTTAATAATATTTTATTATTAAGAGACATTATATCTTTATTTTATTATAAAAAAATTATCTCTTTGTTTTATTTGGGTGTTCATAAAATAGTAATCAAGAAGATGATGTTATTATCTGAATTGATTTTAAGGTTCATTTTGAATTTGGAGCTTACACTTTTAATTATATATAGTGTTAAAGTTGTGTAATATAAATATTAATTTATTTTTAATTTATCACAAACCATTAACATTAAATTTTTAGCGTTAAATTTCTAAAGGTGTAAATCTTTTTTATAATTTTAATTATATAAAATTAAATTTTTATAATATATTTATATAAATTTATTTTTAATTTATCACAAATCATTAAATTTTTAGAAATGCATTTTTGTTTGCAAAGATATGAACAAAAATTGCATATAAAGGATTCTCTACTTCCCTACTTATTTTTTGGAAAATTGAAATTGAATTGGATAATATCTTTCATTATATAATTTCTATTGATAATATTTACTCACGCTCTAACTATATGTGATCATCATATTAATACACATTTATTTGTTTTTAATTGTGACCATTTTATCTCTATATTTTATTGTTTTAATTTTTGAGCATTATGTTTGTAATATATTTGTATTCATTTTATTTCAAGTAGTTTGGTCTCAATGTGTAAAGTAATTCACTCTCACCTTTAGTTTTACCAAATAATTGTTTATTGCAACTTGTAAATATAATAAATCATTTTGTTCGTCTCTCATTAAATTCTAACAAATCAAATTATTTTTCAGTATGCATTTGGCATAGTTGTACCAAATCAATTAATACTACATTGTTATTGACATCAATTATTTTCCCAATACATCTAATTATTGTGTACAATATCATTGTTAATAATAATGCATTCGTACTAAAATCAATGTGCCTAATCATTCTACACTATACAATTGTTGAAACACCCTAAATCATTTAGTGTTGTACCATTGTTGAAATTAATGCACCAAATCGTTATTGAAATAATCAATGTATCATTGTTGAAATTAATACACCAAATTGTTTTGCGGTGTACCATTATTGACACTAATCCAATCAATTTGCATCACTAAAATTCATAAATTGTGTCTATTGTAACAAAATCATAAGAGTATAGTAGAGTATAGTAGGATTGACTTAACAATTTTGATATGTTAGTTACCCAACATAACAAACTTTTAACTTGACATTATAACAAATAACACATTATATTAATCAAACAACAACTTATAACATCACCCTTTTTTTCATGATTCTATTAAAAAACAATTTAGCACATTATAGCTATTGTGAGTGTGAATCATGCCTCTATTATCTTAGCAATTTATCACGTTATACTAAAGTCTTATGTAGTTCCAATTTAGTTAGATTGACACCAATGTAGTTGCAACTCATACACTCACATTGATAATAAATATATGCAAATAAATATAATAAATCTAATAAGAAATGAATCATGGTGAAGCAAAATGTATATAAAAATAACACCTTCTAATAAATAAAGTAAAAAATTCCTGGTTTATAAAACCATAAAAATAAATAATGTATATGACAATCTATCTTAATGTATCTTAATGTATCCATTTCTATATGACGACTCTTATAAATGTGTCCATTATTTTGTATTAGCCTATTGTCAATTCCTATAAATGTGTCCATTAGTTTGTATTGGCCTATTGTCAACTCTTATAAATGTGTTCATTAGTTTATATTAGTCTAAGGTTATTGGTATCCATTTTTATTTTAATGTATGTATATGACAATCTATCTTAATGTATCCATTTCTATATGACGACTCTTATAAATATGTCCATTAGATTGTATTAGCCTATTGTCAATTCTTATATATGTGTCCATTAGTTTGTATTAGCCTATTATCAATTCTTATAAATGTGTCCAATAGTTTGTATTCGCCTATTATCAACTGTTATAAATGTGTTCATTAGTTTATATTAGTCTAGGGTTATTGGTAAGGTGGTACATTAACATTAGGAAGAAAGCTTCCTTTATATATTTCTCTAGAGAAAGTGTTTATAAAGAATTATTGAATTCATTCATGTAGCTAATTTGAGTTTGCTTCAATATTTAGCACCTTATAATGATGCTATAAACGATGTATTAGCCTATTGTCAATTCTTATAAATGTGTCCATTAGTTTGTATTAGCCTATTGTCAACTCTTATAAATGTGTCCATTAGTTTATATTAATCTAGGGTTATTGATAAGGTGATACACTAGCATTAGGAAGAGAGCTTCCTTTATATATTTCTCTAGAGAAATTGTTTATAAAGAATTACTAAATTTATTCATGTAGCTAATTGAGTTTGCTTCAATATTGAGCACCTTGTAATGATGTTATAAACCATGTAACAAATTGTACAGTTCATTGTAATAGTTTTGTCCATGGGATCCTTAAATGCATGTGGTATTTCTCTTTAATAATTGAAATACTTAAATAATCGAAGCAAGTAGATATAGTTTATGGACATTATTGTCTACAATGAAACACAAACTTCTTACGTATAACTATTTTACTGCAATAATGAGACTCATATATCATTTAACATTGTTGACATGCTAAGAAAAAATTATTGGTCTATGGCTATTTTACTGCAATAATGAGACTTAGATATTATTTAACGTTATTGACATGCCAAACAAAGTTTATTGGCCATGGCCAGATTTAGTAATCTCTAACATTTGGATATGTGACTAGGTCATTGACAACACCACATTCCTAGTTCTTTTACATTTTAC
>JZKD02S1401517.1:1602919-1630193 GCA_000966675.3 Picea glauca
GGGATGACTTTGTTCAAAAGGAGACTCGGAGAGGTTATGTACATGGCAGTTCATATACAGGTCATGAGGAGGAGAATGTGGCTCTTGCTACCACTAGCAAGAAGAAGTTCAAAAAGGGTCCAAAGGGTGGAAACAATCCCAAGGGTGAAGGGAAGAAAGACATGAGCAAATTCAAGTGCTTTGCATGCCATAAGTTTGGGCACTATGCAGGTCAGTGTCCTAACAAGAAGAAGAAATAAACAACAGCTTCAGCAGCGGTGGAAGAGTTTTCCACCAATTTTGACAAGGAGTTTTCCTTGGTTGTGTGTCTGTCCATGAGGACCACTCATTCAGATACTTGGTGTATTGACAGTGGTGCTTCTCGCCATATGAAAGGGGTTCGTGAGCACTTGACAGATCTTACAGAGATTGTAGATGTGGAGGTGGTGCTTGGAGATGATCATGAGGTCAAGGTAGTTGGTTGTGGGACCGTATCATTTCAGAGTGAGTCTATGCCTCCGATGTCTTTAACAGAGGTTTTGTATGTTCTGGGGTTGAAGAAGAACTTAGTGTCAGTTTCTACTATTGAGGAGAAGGGCTATGAGGTATTTTTCTGTGATGGGTAGGTGCTCCTTTTCCCCAAGGGGTCTAGCATCACTTCACCCAAAGTGATTGGTACTAGGCATAAGAAGTTGTACAAGCTTTCATTCCAGCCAGTGAGAGCATTGATTCATACTACGAGCAACAACAGTGACCTATGTGAGCTATGGCACAGGAGGATGGCACATTTTCACCATGGGGCTTTGAGGGTTCTGAGGGAGATGGTGACAAGAGTTCCAGATTTTAGTTCAGAGCACCATGAGTTGTGCAAGGGGTGTCCTTTGGGAAAGTACACCAAGACTTCTTTTCCGAGTAGTGACAGTAGAGCAGCAGAGATTCTTGATCTTATACATTCAGATGTATGTGGCCCGATGTCTTCGGCATCATTGATTAGTTTCCTATACTATGTTGTATTCATTGATGACTTCTCACAAAAGTCTTGGATTTTCTTCATGAAGACCAAAGGATAGGTCTTCAGTCGGTTTCAAGAGTTCAAAGCTCTTGTGGAGAACTAGACAGGGAAGAAAATCAAAGTCCTGAGATTGGAAAATGGGAGTGAGTATACCTCCAAGGAGTTCATGGACTTCTGTGCAGGAGAGGGCATGAGGAGAGAGTTGACTATTCCTTACAACCCACAGCAAAATGGGGTTGCAGAGAGGAAGAACGGGGTCATTGTTGGGGTTACGAGAGCCATGCTACATGATCAAGGGTTGACACTATTTATATGGGTTGAGGCATGCTACACTGCAGTCTATCTGTAGAACATGAGTCCTCACAAGGCTGTGGGGAACATGACTCCTGAGGAGGCTTTTTCTCGGAAGAAGCCCGACATGGGGCACTTTCGGATTTTTGGGTGCATCACATATTCATATGTCCCTTATGAGAAGAGGACAAAGATGGATCCCACAATAGAGAGATGGATCTTTGTTGGGTACAGTGAGACCTCAAAGGCTTTCTGTATATACCTTCCTTCCTTGAGGAAGACTATCTTGAGGAGGGATTGAGGAGGACAAAGCCTTTAGGAAGTGTAGAGAGATAGAGAGGGGTGAACAATCTTCATCTTAGATTCAGGTGAGCCCACAAAAGACTACAGTGACATAGAGTTCGGGGCCACCAGCTTCGGTGATGACAGGTTCACAGGTGACAGGGCCACAGGGTTCAGATTCGCAGGCTATTGGTCCATAGGTTTTAAGATCGAGTACTCCAGAGTCTACTTCATGATCATTGTCTTCAGTAGATGGGGTTGAACAAGGAGAGTCCCCTCCATGGGACACTACCTTAGAGAGGAGGAAGCCCAAGTGGCTTTAGGACACTTTGAGGGAGGCACAGGGTTCAGTGGGGAATCCTAGATAGGCAGTCACGGAGAGTAAACCTCCCGAGAGGTTTTGCAGCTACATCACGATGGTGAGCATTATTCGGGAGTATGAGCCTTCCACTTTTGAGGAGGCTACTGGTAGACAGGTGTGGAGAGATGCCATGATGGAAGAGTACAATTCCATCATGAAGAACGATGTCTAGGAAGTTGTTCCTAGACCTGAGGGGAATTCAGTGGTGACTTCCAGATGGCTCTATAAACTCAAGCATGTTGCAGATGGCAGCATTAAGAAGTACAAAGCTCGCTTTGTGGTTCGGAGGTTTTCACAGGTTGAGGGAGTTGACTATGATGAGACCTTTGCGTCGGTTGCTAGATACACTTCGATGAGGGCAGTGATCTCCATTGCATCATAGATGGGTTGGAAGATCCACCAGATGGATGTGAAGACCACACTTTTGAATGGTCTTATTGAAGAGGAGGTGTACATTGAGAAACCATTGGGCTTTGAGGTGCATGGGAGAGAGTCTCATGTGTGTATACTAAAGAAGGCATTGTATGGGATGAAACAAGCTCCCAGAGCTTGGTATTTGAGGATAGATGCCTATTTGCAGCAGTTGGGTTTTGAGAAGAGTGAGGCGGATCCCAACCTATATTTCAATGTGGTTGGAGAGTTCTTCTACTATATGTGGATGATATTTTCATTACATGGGCAGAGAGACTCATCAACAGTTGCAAGGAGAGCCTTTCTTCAGAGTTCAAGATGACTCATATCAGACTGATGCATTACTTTTTGGGTTTGGAGGTTTGGCAGGAGCCTGGACACATTTTCCTGGGACAAGGGAAGTATGTGTGTGACATTCTGAGAAGATTTCAGATGGGGGATTGCAATCCCATGACCACTCCCATGATTACCAATTGGAAGAAGCTTCATGCTTTTGAGTCACAGTTAGTTTATTCCACTTTGTATCGTCAGTTGATAGGGTCATTGATGTATTTGGTCAATACCAGGCCAGATATTTGTTTTGTTGTCAACACTCTCAGTCAGTTCATGGTGGAGTCTAGGAGAGTGCACTGGGTGGCAGCAAAACATGTGCTCAGGTATCTTTGTGGTACGGTATATTATGGTTTGGACTATCAGAGAGGAGATGAAGTTCATTTGGTTGGCTATACAGATTTGGATTGGGCAGGATGTGTCAATGACAAGAAAAACACTTCAGGGTGTTGTTTCAGATTGGGATCGGCAGTTGTGTCTTGGTTCAGTCAGAAACAAAAGTTAGTGGCTTTTAGTTCTGTAGAGGCTGAGTATATGGTATCCATTCAGGCCATTTGTGAGGCTCTTTGGCTTCGCAAGTTGCTGGTGGGATTGTTCGGTGTGCAATTGAGTCCTACTTTGATTTACTGTGATAATCAGAGTTGTATTAAACTCTCGGAGAATCCAGTTTTTCATGACTGGTCTAAGCATATCGATATTCGTTATCACTTCATCCATGACTATGTTCAGAGAGGAGTTGTGGAGCTACAATACATATCTACAGAGGAGCAGGTTGCATACATACTCACCAAGGCATTGGGCAGAGGCAATTTTGTATTTTTCATGGACAAGCTTGGAGTGGTGAGTAACACTTTCCTCAGTAAGAGGGAGTGTTAAAATTTTAATTAAAATGTACCTAAGAAAGTGTTTCTTATCCCTAGGCGCCTAAGGGGTGAGAAAGTGCCTAATGTGGGCCCTAGTCATTTAATTTGTGAGATGGAAATTAAAAGGTGACTTTATGACTTTAGTGAGGGTGAGTGAAGAGACACCAAATCTCATCCACTCATCTAATCCAATCTCAACCGTTGGATTAAGAAACTCCTCACCTACCTCATGAGGTTGATTAGGGTTGAGGGGTGCACCCATTGTTGGATTGTTGGTTCATTGTTGAGAGAGCAAGAGAGAGAGCATTTTTGAGCAACAAGAAAGAAGCCATTTCTGAGAGCTAGGGAATGCATCCCAAGGAAACTATCTAGCATAGAAATCGAGGCAGCAAGTATAGCATTGAATGCAGGTCGTATTGTATGGATAGAGAAGGTCGTACAACAAGAAGAGAAAGCACAAAAATCGAGGCAAGGTACAGTCCGAGTAGAGAGGTCATACTGTATGGATTTTTGAATTATGTACAACAGGAAAAAAGGCATAGAAATCGAGGAAGAAATTACAGTCAATACTATATGGATTTTTTACAGTCCATACGACTGTTATTCAGGCACAGAAATCGAGGTTAAGGCGTTGTGTTATTTTCTGGAAGTTTCAACACGTTTCGCAAGGCGGTCGTACAACATTTATTGCACTATTTTGGGATGACACTGTTGGCACATATTTCGAGGTGACTGTACAACATTTTGGAGGCACAGAAAGCAAGGAACAAACCTATAATTAATTGCAGAAAATTATGGAAAGAGTTTTGAGGAGTTTGGCTCATTTTCCTATGTGAAGACTTGGCACGGTTATTGAGATAAGTTTGTCATTAAATTTCTGAAGATGAACATGATGTAACATAATTTCTTTGAAGCTCCTAAATAATGAAAATCTCCCTCTCTCACTGGTTTTCCCCTTGTGGGTTTTTCCAGGGTCGATGTTAGACCGAAAATATCTGTGTCAATAATTTTCTGAGTTTTATGTGCTGCTGATATTTTATTTCTGTGTTATAAACGATGTTCAGATTCTTCATGTTTCAGTTCTGAAATTAATTTTCTATTGAGTTTTATTTTCTGATATAAAAATGGGTTTGGGCAGTAAACATTGGCTGGAAAATCAGCGAGACTAAAACTGGGTTGGTGTCTGAAAATTTACAAGCCAGTCTTCCTATATTTGATTCAGAGGACATAGAATAGTAGAACGAATCGACAGTGAAAACTCAACATTCATGTCTCAGATTAATTTGGAAAAGAAATTCAGACAGTCTCATGTCTTTGTTGCCTCTATTCTTCTTGAGAATGGTGGTGTACCAAAAAATGCTAGTCTTGCTTTTTAAAAGAATCCATTCATGTTATTAGCTGTGGCTATGAAGATAGAATAGACTGGGGAAAGGAGGTTGGATTGAATTAAGTTTTGGTTACAGAGGATATATTAACATGATTCAAAATGCATTGCCAAGGATGGTATTCCATTTATTGTATTCCTTTGAGACTAGCATTCAAAGGGTCTTCTCCAACCAATCTCTCAGATCGTTTCCACCAAGTTTTGCATTGGGCTCTTTGATCAGTTGAAATTTTCCTAAGCAGACACTGCCTTGTTGGGTATGGATCAATGTTACACTTATCGCGATATTATCAAAATTATTGAGATAATATCGCCAAAACCAACCTCGGAGATAATATCGCCTTAAATAATCACGATAATTTCAAAATTTGAATTTATTGCGATAAATTGAAATTATCACGATAAATTGGCTAATTATCATGATAAATTGGAAATTATTGCCCTTTCTACATCAATATCACCTTATTAACTAGATTCTTGGTCTTTTAACGCTCTTTTTGCAAAAGTGAGTTTTTCCTCACACAGTTTGACCAAAAATGTTGGCAACTAATGGTAATGTTAAATTCTTAAAGTAAAAGTTGGCATTTCTCTTGTCTTTCCTTTTTATCCTTTTACTTAAATTTTTAACATGACCATTAATTGTTTCACGATGTTTGAGAGTGGTTCCAACATTATCAGACTTCGTATGGAGAAAGTAGAATTTCATATCCCATTAAAAATTCAGGAGACTTAAGAGTTTTCAGGATTTCAAGATTGGTAGGATTGCAACATTTGCATTGGATTCTATCATGTATGAGGGTATGAGATTGGAATTTAATCAAGAACACCAACCCCTTTATGTACCTTGATGTTGGTGGTATTGATTATCGAACTCTTTTATCATGGCTTTAGAAAAAATGTACCCTTCACTCAAACCAAAATCATTGATTAAGCATGTTAATTTTTCTCTACCATATTATTAGGCTTGGATTAGGCGGTTTCATCAAAATAGGGTGGTGTTGACTAATATCCCTAGAGGATCAAGGTAGAGGAAAAGTTTTTGACAAGAGGAAAAGGGTTATACTAATGATGAGGATCCCAATATAAGCGATGGTGGAACATTGCTTGTCATTCATGGTTGTCATTTAAATTATTTTTGTCATTTATTCATAATGTTTTCTTTCGAAATTTCAATAATTTTTTGGAATCATGGTTGTCCAAGTTTTAAAACATTAGTTTCAACTTTGAGGATACTATGATCATTTTTCATTAAGAAAACAAGGGGAAATCCATTGTTTTCATTGCCGTGATTCATCTTAGAAGATCATTTATTTGTGTTTGGATGTGATTTTGTATTATCTTGTCATGACTTATGACTCAAGAAAAATATCATATTTCAGTATCGATGTTTGATGTACCATTTGACATCTTATACATCTCACATATCAATTTTGTTTTCACATTTATGTAACAATGTGTTTGTTTGATGTTTGATGTAGGAGCATCATCAGCGAGCACATGTGACAGGAAATCTCAGCGCTCAGGAATCATTTAGGAATCTCAAATGCTAGGAGTTACTGTGAATCTTTTGGGGAGTTGATGAAGAACATAAGAAAATCAAACGCTTGGGGGTGGAATAATCATGAGCGATCAGGGAGTTGCACTCCGAGTCTTTAATGTAACTGAACTTAGATAGCAGTTAGGTTTTTTCTTTTAAGTAGACGAGTAGTCGGGGGGAACCCTAATGACCCTCTGAGATAAATAGAGGTTTTGTATGCCCAAATGAGGTTGTTGCAAGTTAGTAGGAGATTTTTGAGTTTTAGTTTTTGTTTGATTAAAGTTGTAGCCATTTTTATTTTGAATGAATATAACAGAGGAAAATTGACCCAATGTGTGGATGTCATTATTGCTTGCAAATGTTTTGTTAATGTTATTTTTGTAATTGAATGTATGAAACTATGATATGTTAGTATGAGTTTCAATTGTTTCTCTCAGGAGAGTTTCGAGTGCACGGAGTGCACATAGTCCATAAGGAGTACGTTGAAAGAGATGAGATAACCTCAGAGAAGCTCAGGAGAGATACCATTGAATTCTCACCAACAAAAGTGCAAGGAGTGAATAGGAAGAAATTTATGTTGAGTTCGGAGAGGGAGAGGGAGAGAGAGAGAGATTTATTGAACACTCTGTAAGGAGGAGCTCTGCAAGGTGTGTATCGAGCAAAAGGAGAACACCAGGAGAGCGAGAAGAATTTATTTTCAATAAATCCTTCGAATTTGAGTTTATCGAAATCCCTGAAATGCAAGGAGTGCGCGGTAAGTTGAAATCTTCACGAAGACCAAGAGAAGGAGGGATAGCACTTTTCATAAGTGTAGTCGAGGTCCGAGAGACAGACTCGTAGGAGGTTCAAAGGTAGAGACCTTCAAGAACTTAGAATTTTTTCTAAGTCGGAAGAAGTCAGAGGATCAGAAGGAGGAGCGACAATGGTCGTTGGATCACAATGCAAAATATCAATAGCCGTCTGATTAGCAAAGTGCACGAGCTTTAACGCTTCACACACACCAGAGAGAGAACTCATTAAATTTTGAATCTTGAGATTTTTGAAGTTCGAAGTTCCAGAACGCTGAAGTGAAATCTCAGTCGTTCAATCATTCGAAGAAAACCTGAGCCATCAGATCGTCTGAAGTGAATCTCAGACATCGGATTGATCAATCGAATCTGAGCAGTCAGATATCGTAAGCTGAAGAGGAAACTAGTTTGAAACTTGATATTTTTGAAGCCCGAAGCCCCGGAGATCCGAAGTGAATCTTAACTGTCCAATCAGCTGAAGCAGATCTAAGCCATCAAATCACCCAAAGTGAATCTCAGGCATCGGATTTTAGAAGAGACGTGGAATAGATCCATGAACTCTGGGTAAAGATCCAAAGTAAACCTCAGTCGTTGATCTGAGGTGGACACATGTCAGTGGATTATAGCCTTCAGATAAATTCCATTGGAGAAAGGGTGGATTTTGAGATGTGAAATCTCCGAAGTCTGAAACCCGAAGGAGATCTCGATCGTTGATCGAGAGGAGGGTCACAGGACCGTTGGTCCGAGTTGAAAGGTCAAACAACCGAAGTGAAGGCAGGACTGTGGATTGTGAGGACAAGTGTCCGCAGATCGTCCGCTCCGGAATATTGGAGTACGAAGGTAAGCGAGTTTTGATATTTGAAAATCCCGAAGTCCAGAATCACGAAGGAGATCACAGTCATTGATTTAAGGGGGACAGATCTAATCTATAGATTTGAGAAGGGAAGATCAGAACTATTAGTTCAGACAATACCATCAATATCGTGAGATCAACGGTCCTATAGAATTGCGAGGACAAGAGTTGTGCGGACATTAAAATATTGAGAGCAGGCTGCAATCTAGAACGTGATTTTTCCAAGAAGACACGTGGAGGCTCAGGGTGAATTGCGAGGCGAAAAGTGGTTTGACCCCAAACCATTCTTGAGGATGCTCGCATTTGCACATAGGCGTGAGATCATTTCCCAAGGTCACAATGAGGAGGGGCTGAGAGAAAAAGCATTGACGCCAACTCTGAGATTTCACAGAACGCGAAAGAGAAGGTTGCGGGTATCGTAAAACCTACGCAGAGAGCCGAGAGGGCCTGTGGTGAATACAAAAAGAGATTGGCAAGGTTTCAGAGAGTCGTTCAACTCCAGAATTGAAGATCCTGACTGAGAGGTCACACAACCTTTAGGAGAGAAGGGGGTCTGCATCAAGTGGTATCAGAGTGAAGTTTTTCTTGCAGACAACAGGAAAAGAAGATGAGACAAAAGAACTTGAATTTGTACTCTGTGTATGACAGACAGTGGACACAATGCCACCGAGGGGACAAGTGGAACCACCTTTAGCCAATCGGGTTGTAGAAAGGGAAATGCAAGAGCTTAGTGAAATATTAGAGGCGATGGAGGTAGCGCAAAGATGAGCACCTGATGTTGGAGACATCAATGATGCAGAGAGTGAAGGAGAAGAAGTCGAAGAAGCTGCTGGAGAGAATGTTGTTGAAGAACGCTTGTTAAGAGATGTTGTCATATTGGGAGCTAGAGATAAGATATAGATCCCAATGTACGAAGGTAATTTGAATGTTGAAGAGTTGTTGGATTGGATACGATCCATGGACAAATATTTCTACTATGAAGACGTCGATGAGGAAAAAAGGGTGAGACATGCTATCACCAGGATAAAAGGACATGCAACACTGTGGTGGGATGAACTGTGGGCTGAGAGGAGAAGAAAAGGAAAATAAAAGATAAATAATTGGGACAGGATGGTAGCCAAGATGAAGGTTAAATTCATGCCCAAATATTATCAGATCAATCTGTTCAAGAAGCTGCAAAACCTAAGAAAGAAGGGTATAATAGTTAAAGAGTACACAAAGGAGTTCTACAAGATGAACATACGAACTGGACAAAGAGAGAAGGATGAAGAAAACATTTCTAGGTATATAAATAGCTTGAGGTATGAAATCTAGGATGATATCAACATGATTTCAGTGAGGACTCTGGAAGATGCTTATCAGTTTGCGCTGAAGGTGGAGGAGAAGTTGGCCAGAAACAAAATCTAGCCAGGTAGAGGTAGAATCCCAACTCCGAACAAAGGCAAGGTAGCTTCCCATGACAAGTCACATAAATCTAAGGATGAGACTGAGAAACCACATAGTCATTCAGAAAGAGGAGGAATTTCCCAAGGAAGACAAGGTGGTGGAAGAAGTTCTTCTAGAGGAAGAGGAAGAGGCAGAGGAGGAGAAGTAATATGTTACATCCGTGGAAAGGCAGGACACAAGTATTTGGAATGTTCCGAGAGAAATAAATAAGAAGGAGGTGAAGCTCACATTTCAAAAGCATAGAGAAGGAATGTTGAAGAAGAAGGAGCAGAGCATGGAACATCCCTTATGTTGAGAAAATTTCTCTTAAAGACAGAGGCAGAAGTTGAAAAGTCAGTGCAGAGAAACAACCTATTCAGGACAACTTGAAAGACTAATGACAGAGTATGCAAGGTGATAATTGACAGTGGGAGCACTGATAACCTAGTATTCACAGAGATGGTGGAGAAACTTGTAACACCCATCCAAGATGTTAAATAATTAATCTTTCATTTTATACATACACAATAACAACTTTGTTTTAGCATAATTTTATTGATTTTCATTTACATATTTCTTCTACATTTGCTCAATGATAAATCTATATAACATGATGAAATAAGTAATATGTCAACTCTATGATTTAAAACTTAAAGAAAAAGTATATACAAAATATCAATAATCAAATACCACCGAAAAATACCTTCTCCTTAGCTTGTCGAAGCTCATCGGTGGTAATGTAGTCCTCAACGCTTCCAAGCATTCTTTTCCCTCTTTTCCATAGTGAAACAATGAAATCCTCCTGCCAATTAGGAGCCTAACCGACTTCCTATCTCCAAGAAACCTTTCGGTTTCTTGGCCCTCCGTACCTGTGACTCCAAGAACAGCAAAACACAAATGCTCAAAGAAAACTATCACAAGAATTATATCTTCCAAGAATTTCACAACCTCTTATCATGCTCCAACCTCACCATCTCTCCTCCCTATTTATCAAGTTTTCATACACCCTTCCCCAAGTCTCCTCAACCACCCTCATTATTATCCATCAACCTCCCTTATCTAGATTTTTGGGAAAAGATTAAAATAAAACTAAAATATAAATGACTTGCATTAAACGACAATGAATAAAATCAAAAGTATTTCTTCTCGTGCTAGCTAATAAATGTAATTTGACAATTTTCCCAAAAGGTACATAACACCCCACCATGCTCATTTAATTCATTATACCCACCATCTATCAAAGTCAATAATGTATTTAATGCTTCTAGATATTTTGTATGCAATATAATTTACATATTCAATAAACATTCAATTAAATAGTTAATATTTTACTTTAATAATTAATACATTAATTAATTGTACTAGTGTACATAGGTAGGGTATGTGTGTGTAGCTAGAAGACACATATCTCATGTATGTACTAATGATAAACAATCATTGCCTCTAGTGCATAGTTCCTATATGATCACCAAGACATGTGGGAAAACAAATCAAGTAATGCATCATTTAATAATCTTAACGAACAAAATTACACCAATTCATGAATAACTCATTATCACACTTAAAATATTAATAGTAAATCAAAGAGGGTTTTAAACATGGTAGGAACCAAGTGAGTAAACAATAGTGGCATCCCTAATCCCCAATCAGTATTATCAACTAACATCGAAGCATCCTTCCTTCCTAACCTACTTCCATCTTCCATCCTATCCTTTCCTCTGTTGGACTAAGCTGGAGCATCAACTATATTGACCTAACTCTAGATAGAACCTATAAGCGGAAGTGTCATACATATCGATCAAGCTTCCCCAACAGGCAACTAGCAGTCGCCATCACATGTCTAGGGAAGCGTGACTTCACACGGTCCTCCCACGACTCTAGGTTCCAGAGGATAAACGATGGGAAATACCTCCACCCCTCCTTATAGAACTAGGGTCAACACCCTACATCAATACCTATTGTGCAACTATTGTTCTTAGAGTCACGTCATCAAACAACCACTATGGGAATGTTGTGTGTCCTGCCAAAACCACACTTACCATAGATCATAACAATATTTCGAATCATAAATTAAACAATAAGTACAACTTATAACATGTGTTATATTCTCGATGTTTACAACATCCAAGTTACCTCATCACTATATTCATCTGGCTATCACATATCTCATAAGCCTGTAGGTTAGTTCACCAATAACTCATATCCATGCAGATACATCACAATATATAAGAATCCATAATTTGCATTGATGTTTAATTAAGAAATGTATGTTTATTTACATCATTGTTGCATTTATTATACCTTCACACCATAGCTTGAACTGGTATCCATGTATCGAACTTCCTCATTTTAATTTTCATGTTTAAACAATCAGAGAACTATCTTTGTCATGAGCATATATCATATAACAAATAAGTAGGTATAGATGTGCACATCCCAATGTCTAACTCAATGTAATTGATTCCAAACAAATGCTATGTTGAATTACTAAGATGAATAAACAACAATGTTCTAATTGCCTAAGGCCAAAATATGGGGTGCTACAAAACTAGAGCTGGAGAAAACTGCACACCCGAAGCCATACAAAGTCTCATCATTGCAGAAAGGACACCAGGTAATGGTTACTAAAGAATGCTTGGTTAAATTTAAGATAGGAGGATATAGAGATAAAATTGTATGTGATGTAATTCCCATGGATGTATGTCATATTTTGTTGGGAAGACCATGGCAGTTTGATAGGAATGTCATTCATGATGGGAGGAATAATACCTACACCTTGGAAAAGAATGGTAGGATACACATGTTGTTGGAAATAGAGGAGAAGAAAGTGAAACAGGAATCCATCACAAGCATACTATGAGAGGGAAGTAATTCATGAAAGAAGTCAAGAAAGAACAAGAGATGCAGTTTGTTGTGATGAGGAAACCTAGAGTTGCCCTTAAAAGTACTACAATGGATGATTTTCCTGAAGAATTTCAGGAGTTGTTGGAAAATTTTATTGACATAGTGGTGGATGAGCTACCTAACTCATTGCCACCCATCAGAAGTATCAGCCACCATATTGATTTGATACCAGAAGCAAGCCTGCCAAACAAAGCAGCATACAGATTGACACCTCGAAAGAATGAGGAAGTAAAGGACCAAGTCCAGGAATTGTTAAAGAAGGGTTTGGTCAGAGAAAGTTTGAGTCCATGCACAATACCAATTGTGTTGAGTCCAAAGAAAGATGGAGTATGGAGAATGTGTACAGACTCAAGATTCATTAACAAGATCAGCATCAGGTATAGATTTCCTTTGCCAAGAATGGATGATTTAATGGAATGTTTAAGTGGAGAATTTTTTTTTTCTAATATAAATTTTAAAAGTGGATATCACCAGATAAGAATGAGAGAAGGTGATGAGTGGAAGACAGCCTTTAAGATGAATGAAGGTTTGTATAAGTGGATTTTTATGCCATTTGGATTAACAAATGCCCCGAGCACTTTTATGAGGTTGATGAATGAAATACTGGAAGACTTCATTGGCAAGTTTGTGGTTGTATATCTGGATGATATACTGATCTTTAGCAAGACTAAAGAGGATCATTTGAGACACCTGACACTAGTAATGAGGAGACTACAACAAGAGAAGTTGTTGATAAACTTCAAGAAATCCTCTTTTATGAAGACAAAACTCATCTACTTGGGGTTTGTGATCTCTTCAAATGAACTGAAGATGGATCCAAAGAAGGTGAAAGAAATCAAAGAATGGCCATCACCAAGGAGTATGTTTGAGGTAAGAAGCTTCCATGGACTAGCAAGTTTCTATAGGAAGTTCATCAGAGATTTCAATGGAATTTTTGCACCAATGATGGATACAGTGAAAAAGAAGCACAACTATTTTAAATGGATAGAGGAGGTCGAGAGGAGATTCAATATATTGAAGAAGAAAATAACAGAGAAACCAATTATGGTCTTACCAAAATTTGAAAAGACATTTCAAGTGAGATGTGATGTAAGTGGAGTTGCAATTGGAGTAGTTTTGAGCTAGGACAATAGACCTGTTGCATATTTCAGTGAGAAACTAAATGAGACCAAGAGAAAATACTCCGCATATGATAAATAGTTTTATGCCATAATTCAATCCCTGAAGAAATGGAGACACTACCTTGTCCCACAAGATTTTTTCTTCTATAGAGACAACCAAGCTTTACAATTCATAACTAGACAGGAAAAATTGAATCCGAGGCATGCAAAGTGGATTGAGTTTATGCAGAATTTTACTTTTTTCATAGAACATATTGATGGGAATGCTAACAAAGTTGTTGATGCATTGAGCATGAGATGCTTGATTCTGAAGGAGTTTCAAGTGAAGACCTTGGGGTTTGAACACCTTAAGGATATGCATTGTGCTGATGCAGATTTCAAGGAAGCATATGATGTATGTGCAAATCCTGTGTTGAGAGACAGGAGCTAGTGGGCAAAGTACATGATTCAAGAGGAGTTATTGTTCAAAGGAAATCAATTGTGCATACCGAAATGGTCAATGAAGGAAAACCTTTTGAAGGAAAATCATAGTGGGGGATTGGTTGTACATTTCAACCATGATAAAACATTTTCACAGTTGAGTAGTTCATACTATTGGCCAGGTATGAGAGCAGAAGTGATAAAATTTGTGAACAGATGTAGAATCTGCCAACATGCAAAAGGAAAAATAAAGAACATTAGACTGTATCAACCATTTTCAATACGAGAGAGGCCTTGGGATGTAATAAGCATGGATTTTGTGTTGGGACTTCCAGGAACACAAAGAGGATTTGATTCCATATTTGTGGTGGTGGATAGATTTTCAAAGATGGCACACTATATCCCATTCCAGAAGACCAGTGATGCAACACATGTTGCAAATATGTTTTTCAATGAAGTTGTGATACTTCACGGCCTAACCTGAAACATTGTCTCGAACAAGGACACAAAATTTATCGGTCATTTTTGGAGAACACTGTGGAAGAAGTTGGGGACGGATCTACCCTTCATTTCAAATTATCACCCTCAAATAGATGGACATGCTGAGGTGCTAAACAAAAGTTTGGGGAACTTGTTGAGGAGTCTGGTCACTGAGCATCATAATCAGTGGGATCAAATTATGCCTGAAGTAGAATTTGCATACAACGACTTGCCAAATAGGATCACTGGAAAGATCCCATTCCAAATATTGTATGGAATGCAACCTAGAGGAGTATCTGATTTGAGAGACTTGGGACAGAGTGATATTAGAAGCGCTGGAGTAGAAATTTTTGCTGCAGAAATGCAGAAGCTCCATAACTTAGAGAACAATTGCAGAACTCTATCCAAGAGTGCAAGCATAGAGTTGATAAACATCGCAAAGAACTTCAATTTGAAGTAGGAGATCAGATTCTGACACATCTCAAGAAAGAAAGGTTCCCTAGGGGAACATATAATAATTCAAAGATGAAGAAGATAGAACCATGTAAGATCTTAAAAAAGTTTGATGCAAATGACATGGGCATATCATCCATATTCAATGTTTCAGACCTATATTTTTACAGGAGAGATGACACAGAAGGATAAAAAGATCAAGAGAATGTCCAGTGGGAGAAACAGATGCCTATAGCAGAAAAACCACAGATGGAGAAGATCGTTGATCAGAGGATTAGAAAGAAGACAAGGAGGAAGACCTATTTTGAATATCTGGTCAAGTGGAAGGGAAACCCAATAGAATATGCCAGTTGAAAAAATGAAGTAGATATCCAGAAGCATGGAAATTCGGTGGAGGAGTTCATGGACATGAGTCCATGAATTTTTCTCTAGGGGGAGTATGATGCAGGAGCATCGTCAGTGAGCACACGTGAAGAGAAAGATCAGCACTTGGGAATCATTTCAGAATCTCAAACACTGGGAGTTACTGTGAATATTTTGGGGATCTGATGAAGAAAAAAAGAAGATCAAACGCTTGGAGGTGGAACAATCATGAGCGATCAGGGAGTTTCACTCTGAGTCTTTAATGTAACTGAACTTAGGTAGAAGTTAGGTTTTCACTTTCGAGTAGACAAGTAGTTGGAGGGAACCCTAAGGACCTGTTGGCCCTTGACCAAGTTTCATAGAACCTTGGTCATATTTGACATTTTTTGGGGACTTTGACAAGATGGTCGAAGGCGGAGCACAAGTCGAAGCAGAGATCGCAGGATCTCGGCCCATTTTTAGGGCAGTTTTGGGATTATGGTTTATGTAACAGATATGGGATGTCGACCCATGGGTTTACCCATGTTTAGGCCCATTTTATAATGTATAAATAGAAATCTAGGTGATGTAATAAGTAGTAGACCTAGTAGAATCGGCTTAGTGCGGAGCTAGAGGATTTGTGCATACTATGTGTTAAGACTTGTAGAGCTAAGTGAAAGTGATTATAAGAAGTTTGTGTGTAGACTATGTAAGAAGGATTTTTGTTGTGACCTAACTCGGGGAAGGAGGATCTAGCGAGGTGCGCATAGATATCCTATCCTATGCGAAGTAGGGTTTTTGGGCTTTGTGCATGTAAGGAGATTGACAGAAGTTAGTAAAGAAGAGAAGAGTTGGTGGACGTAGCCCCACACTGGGGTGAACCGCGTATATCCTGTGTTATGGTTATTTTGTGCATTATGGTTTTTATCCTTTTCATATGGTTTAAGCTTAGTGCAGTAATGAATGTTTAGATGAACCTGGTATGACAGATTAAGTTCTTAGTGATGTGAATGAATGCTAGATTTGATCTCTTTCCATATGCTAAGTTCTTAGTTGTGTTAGATCTGGTTGAATACTGCGTTGTTATGTAATTAGTGTTTGGATCTACGTTGTGAATAAGGGTTAAATATTGGTGAATGCTAACTGCTAAGTGATTTTTTAGAGTGGTGTAATCACAGATCTGTGTCCCTGCTAGGTTGCAGACATTTAAGTCTTGAAACCACCCTACCTCTACCTCGGGTGAGACTTCATCTACTTCGCAGGTGTTTTTGAAAGGGTCAGTAGTTATGGTTTCTTGGTGCATTTTTGAAGCAATGAACCATGGGTCTGCCCCTGTGCCAAGAAATGGTTCTGTTGATGGGCCCTCAAACTGTGATTGATGGCAACTGAATAAAAGAGAAAGCTATGTGTGTAGATCGGCTAATTTAGTGTGCAATATTCTACTTGACTTGTGAATTTCTTTGCTAAGAAGAGAAGTCTGATCTAAAGAAGAGAGGTAAGATCTTGAATCTTTGTGCTCTGAGAAAGGTAAGATAAGCGAAAAATTTTATTTCGAAAGAATGAATCTAGAAATGTTTGATAAATTTTGTCCTAGTCTGAAAACTAGGGTACAACTAGAAGAACGAAGATTTGATATGAATAGATCCGATAAAAATAATGAAAGGTATGTTATCCATATGCATAGAAAGAATGATTGGACTAACAAATGGATGCAGGATCCTTGATAGAATTTTTTGCAGGTTAGTTATTGTGATCCCAGTGCATAATACAGGAAAGGTTGGTGATCATTTAAGAGAAAGAGAGGATTAACCCTTTGTTACAGTTGCAGAAGACTGGGACATATTGCTAAGGAATGCCCTGGTAGAGGTCCTATTTTCCTTTGTTGTAAGTTTATTGGACATGAAGTTTTGGATTGTCCTAGAATGATTTCTAAAGTTGAAAAGATGAATATGAGACAATAAAACCACGAGAAAGGCCAAGAGACTAAGACTATGGCAGAACCCTAGAAAGAATCAGAGACTGTATTATTGCAGATGAAAGAAACCCTAAATGACTACAAAGACATTAGTTTATCAAAGATCTTCAAAGAGAAAGAGTACATAGAAACAAGAATAGGAAACTTTGACATAGACTATGTTCTGGATGAGGAAACATAGGTGAATACCATGATAGAAAGAACTTGGAAAATTTTGGGAAAGCCTACTATGGTTCCTTCATTAGGAGGAATAGGATTATTTAGAGGAAAGTTGATAACCCTATGTGGAAGACTTATCCATATACCTATAAGTGCACATGGTACTTCGACAGAGGAAGAATTTGAGGTCATTAAGTTTGTTGAGAACAACACCCCATTTGCCATTTTGCTAGGAAAAACCTGGATTGAGAAAGATCAGATATGAAGGAAACAAGAAGAGGAGGATCTAGAGACGAAAAAGAAAGAACTAAGAGATTTCATGGCTAGGAGAATAGCGCACTTACTAGAAGAACAAGATAACTAGTCGAAGTTATTAAGGACTAGAGATATGGACGTCGAAGTTGAAAGGACACAAGAAGACTGGAGACACATATCTGTATGAGAGAGTAGAGCACCTACCCCAGAAAGAGAAGAAGTATTACCCTTGAAATCTATGAAAGACCCTCCATGGTGCGAAGTTACCATGCCAAGAGGAGATAAGAATGATAATGGAAAGAGGAAACCAGTGACTCATATTTCAAGAAAAAAAACCAGAAATCTCAGCAAGAAGAAAGAAAAGTTTGAAAAGTTACAAAAAGTTCCAGAAAGGACTCCACAGAAAGAAGGTTTGCAGAACTGGAACTCCATCAGGATATCAGAACAACGAAGATAGGCACTTCACCACGACAAAGAAATATGACCATTGGAGGTGTCCCGACGGTTATAACGACGCTCCAGAATGGCTATAAAAGAAGTTATGGCCCGAAATCTTGCTATTGGACCGTTGGGACCACACCATAACAGATGGAATAACATTGATTGAGGTGTTCCTGTCCGTTGATTGAGTCTGTTATGACGTTGTCTATTTATCCCGTCGAACGTTGCACCAAGAACACTTTTTCAAATAATGATTCTTTGATCCCACAGAGAGATGACTATTACTACGTTGTGTTTATTGATACTTCGCCACCCATCCTATTATAGCTAGTGTTTGATCACCGACCTGAGATACCTGATCTAGAGTGTGCTTGTCGGATGAACTCAGTGGAGTAGAAAATTACGTCGAAGAAATTCTAATTGACCTTATGGATGAGAAGTTGATGTCCGTAGGAGTTCAAGCCTCATCGATGAGAGGAGTGCAAGCCTCCCCGTCAAATGCTCACATATCTGGACCATCCCAAGTTGCAATCGAGAAAATAACCAAGCATTGTGATGACTTGGTGAATGCGAAGCTAATTCCATCCATCCTACCTAAATACATCCCACCCCTGGCTAGTGTGGTGAGTCGTGACAGTGTCCCGAGGGACTTCGACTACACAGTCATCACTGCGTACCTCCCGAAGGGAATATGCGTAGTCAGACCACAGTTAGAGAGGATTCCAACATTGAAGATCAATGACTATAACCTAGGGGACTGCAAGAGCTATGGCATGCTTGCACCTCACAAATATTTGACCCGGACCAAGGGGAAGAAGTCGAAGATCATCCCCCAACCATGGACTATGGACATCGCGAGGTCAACTATCCTGAACTTGATGAAGATACCACATTTTGGAAGGCATCAGGAGGTTAATGCGTGCGTTAAAATCCCGCTGTCATGCTTCCATGGCAGTTATATATGGCTAGACAGATGCATCATCATCAATACAATGTTGATCCATAGGATCACTAGATTAAGCATACAGGGACCAGACCCACAAGAATTTTATCCAGGGAAGGTTGCAGATCGCACCTTGGCGCAAAACATTAAATACACCTACGGCGATTTCGAGAAGGGGAAGCAAGGATACAAGGTATCCTCCATTCAGAATGGTGTAGTGCACCTAGCCTTCCATTTTATCATTGGTAATCTAGTAAGGAAGAACAGTCCCACGTAGGTTACGAGGCTCATTGTTGACCTCGCGGGAAAATGAGTGGAAGGATTACAAACGAACTAGGCGAGTTACCTCATCAACCAGTTAGAATAGGATTTCCGTGAAGCTCAGGATCAGGGCTATGAGTTCCATTTGAGTTGGCTCTTGATCCTCATCGCATTAATTTCTTAGGAGATGTCGAAAGGAGCGACCTTCCCTGACATTGACCCATTCGAGCCACAAGATGTGAAGTTCACCACGCTCTGGTATTCGAGTGATATGGGAAAACAATGACAGTCAAACGTGGTGTTCCATACCTATTACCTATAGTTGAAGAGGGATATTGATTGTTTCCCTCCTATGACGCCGAACACCCTGGATAAGCTCAGGCCCCTTATGAAGTTCTACACAGACAGGAATTTTATTTACATCACTGCGTGTGGAGATGAACATAAGGAAGAGATTCAATACTACTACAAAATCACAGAGGAGGACCTGGAAGAAATCACTATGGAATGGCCCATAGAGTTCCTTATACCAGTCGACCATGCAGAACTATCTAACCCTAACCTCATTAGAAGTTTGGTGGTTACTCGCGAAGAGTATGATGCACCTAGTAGTAGCAGAAAGAAGAAGAAAGAAGAGGTACTGGAGATGATCAGCGCATCAGAAGAGACTGCTTCAGATTCTTCTGAAGGAGGAGGTGGTGACGAAGTAGACAAAGAAGAGAATAATGGAGAAGAAGATAAGAAGAAGCAAGGTGAAGTAACACTACCTAGGAACCCCCATGAAGATGCAGATACATCCAAGAAAAGAAAGGTTTCCCCAACGAAACCTACATCACAGAAGAAGTCCAAAGATAGTAAGACAAAGCTACATATTGTGCTCACGGTCGATGACTTCGACTTCATTATCGCAGTTGTATCAGACACCTTGGAAGATATTTTGTAGAGAAATGAAGAAAAACAAGAAACCATGTACGAAATAATTGAAGCAGAGCTGAGAGGGGTACAAAAATCCCTTCACTCTAGTATCTTATTGTCCACTGTGCCCCCACCATCAGAAGAAATAGAGTTGGGATATGAGCCTACCCAACTCCGTGGAATAACTGATGTGACCGAAGCTCACCTTCATTGCATGTAGGAAGAAAAATATCAGGCCACAGTGGCCCTGATGCAAGCACAAGAGGAAGCCATAGAGAAACTTCGAGTTTCACAACAGGAAATAGACAACCTCCAAACCAAGTTCGAAGAGGATAGAGCACAGATCCAGAAAGAGAAATAACATATGCTCACGAAGTAGGTTGGAGTTAAAGAAGCAGTCAACAGAGAACTTCGCTCTGCGGCAGGCTTAGAACAGATAGAAGAATACCCAGTGGAGAGTCAAGTAGTGAGGCTTTCTACAACCATCCAACAACTTCAACAGAAAGTAGCAGAATTGTTGTTACAAATAATGCCAAGCACTCTGAAGGAAGTGCGAGACCAGCAAGAATAAACTGCCTGAAGCACAGTCTAGAGAATCAATTCATTATCCTTGGAATGTAAGAATATTAACAGTCAAAGTGCGCATAATTATGAGCGCATTACCAAGATCCTGAACTGAAGACACTGGAGTCACATCTCCATGAGGAAAAGTAGCAAGAATCAATAGTACAAGCATAGTTGAAGCCCTTGTCAATGGTCGAGCGAATGAAAAGATCCCAAGAATAGCGCATGGCTCAGCAACAGGTCCATTCCATACAGAGAAAAGTCATGGAAGTGACTCAGAAGCTCCAGCCAGTGCAGGATGCAACTTGCCTACTTTTTTAGGATATTGAAGGACGAGGAGAAGAACTAGAATAAGAAGTCACTGCAGTTAAAAAATACTTGGAAGGACCTATGACCAAGGTAGTTATTCAGGAGTTCTCCGAGTAGGAGGCCGAGGTGAAGCAGCAAGTCGAAGAAGCTCGATCCAAGCTCGAGGTGTTTGAGGTAGAGTTACCCAGAGAAGAGTGACTCGGGATGAGTCAAAGGTGAGTGTTGGGGGCCTATTGGCCCTTGACCAAGTTTCAGAGAACCTTGGTCATATTTGAAATTTTTTTTGGGACTTCGGCAAGTTGGTCAAAGGTGGAGTGCAAGTCGAAGTAGAGATCGCGGGATCTCAGCCTCTTTTTAGGGAAGTTTTGGGATTAGGGTTTATGTAATAGGTATGGGTTGTCATCCCATGGTTTACCCATGTTTAGGTCCATTTTGTAATATATAAACAGAAATCTAGACGATGTAAAACGTAGTAGACCTAGTAGAATCGGCTTAGTGTAGAGATAGAGGCTTTGTGCATACTATGTGTAAAGACTTGTAGAGATAAGTGCAAGTGATTGTAAGAAGATTGTGTGTAGAATGTGTAATAAGGATTTGTGCTCTGACCTAAATTGGGGAAGAAGGATCTGGCGAGGTGTGCACAAATCTCATGTCTTATGCGAAGTAGGTTTTTTGGGCTCTGTGCATGTAAGGATATTGATAGAAGATAATAAAGAAGATAAGAGTTGGTGGACGTAACCCCACACTGGGGTTAACCACGTATATCCTGTGTTATGGTTTCTTTGTGCATTATGGTTTTTATCCTGTTCATATGGTTTAATCTTAGTGTAGTAATGAATGTTTAGATGAACCTGGTATGATAGATTAAGTTCTTAGTGATGTGAATGAATGCTAGATTTGTTCTCTTTCCATATGCTAAGTGATTATATGTGTTAGATATAGTTGAATACTATGTTGTTATGTAATTAGGGTTTGGATTTGTGATGTGAATAAGGGTTAAATACTGGTGAATGCTAATTGCTAAGTGCTTTGTTAGAGTGGTGTAATCACAGATCTGTGTCCCAACTTGGCTGCAGACACTTGAGTCCTACAACGAGACTTCATCTTCTTCGCAGGTGTTGCCGAAAGGGCTGGTAGTTAGGTTTTTATTGGTGCATTGTTGAAGTGTTGAACCCTGGGTATGCCCCTATCCCAACAGGACCCTCTGAGATAAATAGAGGTTTTGTACGCCCAAATGAGGCCCCTTCAAATTAGTAGGAGATTTATGAGTTTTTAGTTATTGCTTGATTAAATTTGTAGCCATTTTTATTTTTAATGAATATAACAGAGAAAAATTGACCTAATGTGTGGATGTCGTTATTGTTTGAAAATTTATTGTTACTGTTATTTCCATAATTGAATGTATCAAACTATGATATGTTAGTATGAGTTTCAATTGTTTCTCTCAGGAGAGTTTCAAGTGCAAGGAGTGCACATAGTCTGCAAGGAGTGCATTGATAGAGGTGAGCTAACCTCATAGAAGCTTAGGAGAGATACCATTGAATCCTCACCAACAAAAGTGCAAGGAGTGTACAAGAAGAACTCTGTGTTGAGTTCAGAGAGAGAGAGAGAGAGAGAGAGAGCATTATTGAACACTCTGTAAGGAGGAGCTCTGCAAGGTGTGCACTGAGCAAAAGGAGAACACAAGGAGGGTGAGAATAATTTATTTTCAAGAAATCCTTGAGATCTTAGATTATTGAAATACCTGAAATGCAAGGAGTGTGCAAGAAGTTGAAATCTTCATGAAGACCAAGCTCAGGAGGGATAGCACTTTTCAGAAGTGTATTTGAGGTCCAAGAGATGGACTCGCAAGAGGTTCAAAGGTAGAGACCTTCGAGAACTTAGAAAATATTCTAAGTCAAAAGAAGTCAAAATCTCAGGAGGAGGAGCCACAATGGTTGGTGGATCACAGTGCGAAAGATCAACAACCATATGATTAGAACAAAGTGCATGAGCTTTAATGCTTTGCACACACTAGAGAGAGAACTCATTAAAGTTTGAATCTTGAGATTTTCGAAGTCCGAAGATCAAGAAAGATAAAGAGAAATATCAGTCGTTCGATCATCTGAAGTAGACTTAAGTCATCAGATCATCCGAAGTGAATCTCAGACGTCGGATTGATCAAGCGAATTTTAGTCGTCAGATATTGTAAGCTCAGGAGGAAACAATTTTGAAAATTGAGATTTTCTAAGTCTGAAGCTCCGAAGATCCGAAGTGTAACATCCTCCTCGTTGCAACAACAACGCTGATAACAGGTGCAAAATTTTTTCTTGTTTTAAAAGTATGTGTGCACATGTAGGAGGGGAAACAGACACACTAGACTCTACGTCGCCACTCGACGACTGACAAGACACAACCACGACGATCACAACAAGAAGACGCAAGGTGCACAACAAGAACTGCAAGCATTAAAGACTAATGACATAAGGCGCACAACAAACAGCTGTAAGCAGAAAACCACACAAGGTGTTACGTACAGTACAGTCACGGAAGGAAGAATCCATAGTAGCGAAGTTTACTATTTCTGCACAGAAAAGTAGGGCGTTTAATCTTAATCCTCTGCTCCAGAGAGAGAGAAGGTCAGATAGGCTCCTGGCCGACTGCTCAGGAAGAAACTAGTAAGCCCCTCAAGTGTGTCGCAAGAGTGGAAACCATGCCTTTAAAGGGCCCGAGACTCTTGATACGACACTGGATTCTTTACACAGAAAAACACACACACAGACATCCATACTAAGGCTACAAGGGGGTGTCGACCTCCCGCCTGACACAAGCAGCACCAGCAATGCAAGCCAACGCAGTACAACAAAATCAACGGACAACTCGACCTCTAAGGAAGATGTAAGATAGAAGGTCACCGACAACTAGTGAAGACACAACATTACCTACGACTCAATTGCCTCAGGCACATATCATTTACTTCGTTTAAATCCGTTAGTCGATGAGTCATCGACCCAACCATAAAAATGAGTACGCATGATTAATTTCTAAATCTAACACCTAATGATCTTTGCACTTGGTTCAAGGACCTTACACCCCTTAGGTTGAAAATTGAAACGTCTTAAAATGTTCAGTCTTACCATTACATTTATTCTACAACAATATTGCAAACAATCATCAATGTCCTTACCTTCCTATGATCTCAAGGCTATATGGCATTTTTCCATAAGTGAGGATATTGCATTTTCAAGATTCAAGATAATTTACCATGACACTCGCCTACATTGACATCGCCATCAAGGCTAGCATTATACATCGTACTATAAAGACTTGCAAATTTTCTAACTAATTTCATAATAAAAGTATAATGACACACCATAGCGCTAGCATCATTACATTTACAATATAAAGATCTTGCACATTCACTAACAAATTTCCCCAGAAGATTTGTGATAACGTCACCATAGCGCTAGCCTTTATCACATTCATAATATCAAGCCTGTGCAATTTCACCAACTAATTTCATCATAAAATTTTAATGTTATACTTACAATATGATGACCTTGCAAATTCACTAACAAAATTCCAATTAAAATTATAGTGACATCACTAAGAATTAATAAACATGGCAATCCTTATGGTTCTAAATCCATAATCATAACAAGAATAATTGTTTATTATTATACACAAGGCACTTTATGATTATAATTTAATAATCATAGTAATGTTGTCATTCTAATTAATCCTTCTAACTTATTGCCTATAAGATCATCAAACTTAACATTTAAATCTCCCTGAATTAATTCGATATTACAATAATCAACGTTTCAATGTACCTGTTAGCAAATCCAGAACAACACAACACCATATGCTAACATTCATTTCTTTTCATTAACCTCAAATAAACATTGACTAAAATAAGCAAGCTTGCTATTGTTATTTACTAACTAATTAAGTAAATGATGATAATGAATTTTTACCTAACATAAGGTAAATTGCCCTTATGAAAAGAAAGTAGACTGCTGATCAATTTCAATAAGAACAATTATCTCTTCTAAAACATGGAGAAAACATAAATAAATAAATAAACGTAATGCCCCCCTTTTTACTGGGTCATTTAGGGTTTTGTTTAATCAGTTTTCTTTTATACCTATCACTTTGTAGTGTTCACACAAGTAATGAGAGACAAAATGTATTTCTTTATGTGTCTGTTCGAACCAATCTATAAGAAAAAGGAATTAAACTTGGTATTTAATACTTTTCTCCTTTTGTATGTGTCATTCACACCTTTCATAGAAGTAATAATACAAAAACTAGATACATACTAAAAATTTAGAGAAACAATAATTTTCATAAAAATATATTTGAAATAAAATCTTCTTGAAAATCTTGATTCTTTTTCACATGCAGTCAATGGTAAGTAGGGTTATAATGGTTGGTTTCACTGCAAAATTCCAAATGGTATTAGGGTATTTTTTTGGAGGGAAAAAATTAAAACTCAAACCGAGAAGAATACACACACAATGACTATGTGTGCATCTACCCAGGGCACGCATAACTGGACGTAGGCAACCATGCATGGAACCAGAACTGAAAAGTGGTTGTCAGTCCCGGATACGTGTCAAGAAAAAGATAGCACTGGTATTCGCGTTCACCTGGTGAGGACGCTCCACAATACCCAACCATACAAAGGCACGGTCCAGGCAACCGACAACTGGCGAAGGGCGTCGTTGTCCAACACTCTAATGTTGGCATAGCAGTGGAAGCCATACCAGGTGGTCTCTAAGGCTGTGGAGCTGACTAAGGAGGCCATTGGAAGAAGGGAAAAGACTGACCCCTCTTCCCAAATCGAAATATAAATTCCCACCAAGTTAAAAATGCAGACTTGCAACACTTACTGCCCCGAAATTGATGAATACGCAGTATGTATTCAAATATAAAAGCACACCAGATTTAAAAATGCAGACACGCAATACATATTGCCCCGAATATTGAGGAAAACACAGTATGGAAAAAGGGTCATTGCCCAGAAACTGATAATGTAGGGTTTGATGAAACCGCAAACATGAATAATTAACTGCCCAGGAATTTAAAGCAAACAAGGAAGTTTTCCCAACGACTCACATATTTAACTCTCCAGCTCGGCTATTAAATCCCCAGGAACAAGATATCGCTCCAGGATTGTAGAGAATGTGTATTCAGACTAGACTTCACAAAGCTAGATGATTTGTTTCCAAATGAAAAGACTGTACAATCAAGCCCTATTAAAATGACCCCAGCCAGCTATGAATTGCCCCAAACCATAAGTAAAAGCCTGCCTTAAAACATAACACCCATAGAAATGTTTAAGGCCCGTGGAAAATAGTGAAAAACGCTCAGAAACAAACCGACGCAGAGCCAGATCGTTGTTAAAAAGGACGCAGGTATTAACCCAAAATCACAGAGATATTTCACTGTAAACACGTGGAGTTTAAACCACAAGAACCAGAGAACCTGACCCTCAATGTCGAGCTAAACCCCAACTCAATTTCTGTTTTATTTTTCTTATTTTCTCTTTAAAACCGTCTCGCCGAGATAAACCCCAGGCAAAGGAGGATTGCAGAGTACAGGCAGTAACCAGCAATACAATTTTATACCATAACCATTAAAACTATTATTTATAAACACGATTCACACCATAACCACTGAAACTACAAATTTTCACAATAACCATTAAAACTACAGTTTATAAACACCCACAGCAAGGTAAAAACGCCCAGAGATTTATAACGCCCAAATACGAATGACACACCTGTGCCCTTATCACTTGCAGCAAATGAATCATGTGCTCCTGCTTGCCAACCGTAGAGGACTCACCGGTACCTCCCAGCCAAACGCTAGGGGTACTCTGCTTCCCCCTCATCCCCCCAAGCCGCAAAGGGGCCACACACAATCCAGACAGTAGCCTAGCTTCCCAGGTCGCCTCCAAGGCTGAGCTACCACTCAAGTCAGCTGAGAAAATCCCCAACTCCTACAAGCAATCAGTCCAGTTTGAAATTTGGGCAGCATAACAATACCTCATAGTAGATCCCCCTTTCTTTTTCCTCTTCTCCTTTCTTTTATCCTCTTTTTGACCTAATCCCATTAGGTTTTCCTCAAAAACCCTAAATCCTATTTCTTTTAAGTTTTCCCCCCTTTTATTTTTTTATTATTATTATTTTTATTTAAAACTCAATAAGGGAAATGCGTTAAGCATCTTTT
>JZKD02S1401517.1:1641035-1655358 GCA_000966675.3 Picea glauca
TCAACCTCTCTGCAAATCGTGTGTGGCCCCTTTACTCCATATGTGAGTCTGGTTGGCAAGCTATCGTCAGCCTGCATCATCAACAATCATGTCAGAAATGTCAACATCAAATCATAAAATCAAATGAAACATCATAGTAAATATATCAACCCAAAAGAACACTCCCTGACTCAGTCCGGAGTCCAAGGGGGTTCTACCGATGCCTCTGCATCCTCAAGGTCAAAAACCCTTCACACTCGATAAAACTGAGTCAATAGCACCTGTCTACATCAAATAGTAACACATCATGTCATTTGTCAATCGCATCATAATCAAGTAATAATGGTCTAACATCATAAAAGTCCAGATCACTTGCGAGCAAGTGTCCTCAAATAATAAGTTTTCTCCGTGCGCCAGAGCGGGATGTTACACGAAGTGAATCTCAACCGTCCGATCAGCCGAAGCGGATCTCAGCCATCAAATCACCCGAAGTGAATCTCAGGCATCGGATTTCAGGAAAGACGTGGCGTAGATCCATGCACTCCGGGTAAGGACTCGAAGTAAACCTCAGTCGTTGATCTGAGGTGGAAATGCATCAGTGGATTATAGCCTTCAGATAAATTCCATTGGAGAAAGGGTGGAATTTGAGATTTGAGATCTTCAAAGTCTGAAACCCAAAGGAGATCTCGACAGTTGATCAATAGGAGGGTCACTAGACCGTTGATCCGAGTTGAAAGGTCAAACACCCAAAGTGAAGGCATGACTCTGGATTGTGAGGATAGGTGTCTGTAGATCGTCCACTCCAGAATATTGGAGTATGGAGGTAAGCGAGGTTTGGGATTTGAAAAGATCAACATTCGGAATCACAAAGGAGATTGCAGTCGTTGATTTAAGGGGGACAAATCTAGTCCGTGGATTTGATAAGGGTAGATCAGAACCATCAGTTCAGACAGTACCATCAAGATTGTGAGATCGATGGTCCCGTAGCATTTTGGGGACAAGGGTTGCATGTATGTTAAAATATTGAGGGCGAGCCACAATCTAGACTGTGGTTTTTCCAAGAAGACACATGGAGGCTCAGGGTGAATTGCGGGGAAAAAAGTGGTTTGACCCCAAACCATTCTTGAGGGTGCCCGCAATCACACATAGGCATGAGTTCATTGCCCAAGGTCACATCTAAGGAGGGGCTACAAGAAAAAACACTGATGCCAACTCTGAGATTTCGCAGAACACGAAAGAGAAGGTCGTGGGTATAATAAAACCTACGCGGAGAGACGAGAGGGCCTGTGGTCAATACAGAACGAGACTGACAAGGTTTCAAAGAGCCACTCGAATCTAGAATCAAATATCATGACCGAGAGGTTTCACAACCCTTAAGAGAGTACGGGGTCTACATCAATGTTGATGTTTCTTTATAAGTTTAAAAATTTGAAAAAAAAAACATTTTTCTATTTTTTCAATTTTCTCAATAATTTCCTATAATTTTCGATAATTTCCTTGATATTACCAATAATGACAATTTTGGACCCCCGATGATAAATTCCTGATAACAATGAATGTAACATTGGTATGGATATGGAGGGGGGGTTGAAATGGCTGGAGAGGTTGTCCTATATAAACACTTGAACATCTATCGATGGAAATCCATACCTCTGGTGGTATACTGTACCTTGCCAACTATATGCTTTCTTACTAGAAAATTCATTATTCCCAAGATTACTAATATAGAGAGTATTTGGTTTCTTTCAGTCTTTGTCTGTATCTTCACAATTGGAATCCTAGAGATCCAGTGGAGTGGTGTTGCAATTGATGACTAGTGGAGAAACGAAAATGTTTGGGTGATTGGAGATGTTTATGCACATCTATTTGTTGTTTCTAAGGAATGTAGAAAGTTCTTTCTCGTATTCATGAAAAATTTACTGTGACATCAAAAGTTGTAGATGATGATAATTTTTTAGATCTATATGCATTTAATTGGGCAACCATTTTGATTCCTCCCCCCACAACAATAATTATAGTGAACCTTATTGGAGTTGTTGCTAGGGTATCTAATGCCATTAATAATGGATATGAGTCATGGGGACCTTTGTTTGGAAAACTATTTTTCTCCTTCTAGGTGATTTTGCATTGGTATCCTTTCCTAAAAGGCTTGATGGGGATATAGAATCAGACACCCACAATTGCTGTTGTGTGGTCCATTCTACTCACATCCATCTTTTCTCTCTTATGGGTTCAGATTAATCCATTCATTTCCAGGTCAGATGGACCCACATTGGAATAATGTGGCTTACATTGTGATTATGAGTAAGCTTTCAGATGACATTATCTTACTATATCTAGGAGAGTTGTGGCATATTTCTGTCACCAAATTTGAAATATTCTATTGTGGACTATGCAATGGTGTTGATATGATAATCTTGATCGTATATGAAATTTTGAAAGCATAATCTACTAGCTAATGGGAATCAATAGATATTATTAAAGATATAATTGTGTGTCGTCTGACAATGGAATACTGGCAGATTAATATTGGTGATGACACTTAGAAGGAAAAGACCAAGGCTTTCTCCAACTAGTTTATAATTATCAAGGTAGTGCTGCCACTTCCTTAATGAAGTTAAAAATTCTACATACTTGGTTAAGACTTCCATTGACAGGGGCACTCAATGGTTAAATTGCTCAAGAAATTGTGGTAGAGATGATCATTCTTTATTACTTGGTACCTAGGGTCGACAATGTGCATGTATATTTTATGTTGATCATATTACATTGTTTCCTTTCAAATAAAGGCATACTTTTCTTTCCATAAAGGTCCATATGCAAGGGAGGGTGTGGGAGATGCATATTTGTTTTTAGTATTTATTGATTAGTTCTTTTTTTTTATTAGTGGTTCTTTTGTCATCTTTGTATCTTAGATATTCTCTAGCTTTAAAGTGTTCAACAAGCAGTGTGAGATAAGGTTTCACCTTACTTAATTATTTTGGATTGCACTAATTTATTTAGAAAGGGACTACTAGTTTATTCCCAATAGACATGGTTGGTATTGGATTCAGAAACTATTTTAGGTAGATTGTTGGCTACAAATATGAGGCTGCACATGAAATGAGCCCATATTAATTCTAGAAAAAGGAAGAAAGAAACTGAACAATTTATGTTCATACAGTTTCAGCAAATGATTGAATCAGAATCATATTTGATCAAGATACTCATGAAGACAAATTTCATGGTGAAAAAAGGATGAATCTTTGTTTGAAGCAGTCAATGTATGTATTGACAACATGGAATCCAAAAAATATTAAAAAGGCAGTGGCACTCAGTTTTTCAAAAACAAACAAGATAAGTTGTAGATTGTTGAACAACAATTACAGAAGTGACAGAACCAAAGACATGACATGTTCTATGGTGAAGAATGATTCATATGTTGAGTTTTTGAACATCGGTATAGTCAAGAATTTTGAATACATGTGTCAGTCAATGTTGAATGGCTCTTAGTGGAATATTACTGGAAGGAATTTGCATAGAACCATATCAGACACAAGTGTTGTACATTGAAATGATTCATAATATCTCCATAAGTGAATACTTTAATGGGTCTTATTCCAGACATCTAGTGGAACTCAAAGGATTCACCTACCAATTAAAATGGATATCCTCAACTCTATGTTGTCATATGAATATTTATCAGAATGTACAAGAATTTTTTGATTGCATGTGCTCATTCTTTTATTCTTGTGTCCTACTTATATGTCTGATTATGATTATGCCGATTGTTATCACTCCAAGAAACTCTTTGAGGTTGTAAGACAAATATGCTTGGTAACTTAAAGTAAACTTGTTTTTGTATTTTATATGTGTGGATCAATGGGATAACTCAAACACAGCATGGTATTCAGACAATCAAAATGAGAATCAAATGAACCAGTGCTCTCAAGGATCAATAATCAGATGATAGCTTTTAAGTGGGTGAGAAAACAATGCTTATAAACCAAATACAAATGTAGGTTTTAATAAACAATGATAAGCAACTGTTAATCAAGTTATGAGTTAACCAATGAGATGACAGTCATTTTGTAGCTAAAACAACTTGAATAAGAGTACAGAAGGAAATATGAGAATCTGACATCAATAGAGAGAGAAAACTGTGATTTGTATTATCATATGGAAAAGTTTGTTTACAATATAGTATCTTCTGTATCCAAAATCAAACCCTTTGTTCATCAACAGTTTGTGACTTTATAGCCTTTACAACAGATCTCAGATCCTAGAAAACTAGATCTGGATTTCTAAATATAGAAAATAGAATACAAAACTAAATACAATAGGATAACTAAAGATCTAGTTCATATGAATCAAACTGTCTTCAAAAGGTCTTTACCATTTTTTCTTTATCATTGATGTGTCTCTGATGTGTCTCTGATGTGTCAATGATGGGAAAGACACATGTCTTCAGTGGTTGAAATCTTTTACCAGCTGTGAGCAAATTCTTAGCTGACCATGTGAGCATTTACCCAATATATCTCCACAAAATCTTGAAACCAAATGCTTCAAAATTTGGTGATTAATTCTTTGATACCATCTTATACTTTAAATGACCCAAAGATCACTTTATATGAGCACTAAATCCCCAAAATTTCTTCTCTGCAGTTTCGCCAGCTATTCTGTTTTGAAATTTTCCAGTTAGCCGATGAAATCTCTGCTTTTCAACGGCTAACTATTTGTAGATGCGCTTCCTGTGCCGGTGAAAGCTCTTCTTTGGCCAAAACAAAATTTTCAAATTGGATATACTCTGCCTCCATGGCTACCATCTGTTCTCTTTGATTTTGGGATCACAAGTTTGCAACTTATGTGATTTGCTCCTTATTCAAGAGATAACTATATCTCTTTCAGATCTTAACCTCATTCTTTCAAGTGCAAACTATGTGTCCAACATCATTGACAAAGGATTTATTTTCCAGTTTTGAATTCTGCAAGATATCGATGGTAATCATCTTTCATCTCAAGATAGAATACCTTTGACTCATCAGACGTGGATGAAGGGATAAGATGTGTGTCCAGAAGGCATAGAATACCATCACAAATATTTTTGGGCTCAGACTCAACCTCGCCTTTGTACACTGGTATTTTATTGTCATCATTTCCTCATAATGTAATAGAGGCAAAGAGAAACCCTATTTTGTATTTATTAATACCCTTCAAAATCTGCGAATACTGAAACAACCACTCATGTATTTATAATACATGATTCTCCATATATGAAAATGTAGTATATGATAATCTAAATCATATAAACACTGCGAACTGAGAAAGTCATCGAAATAGGGCCATACTAGTACATGGGTTTGAATAAATCATTCGATGACAGGAATGAAGTGGAACTCCGGTTGTTTGCGCTTGATGAATGTATCGACATGTAATCGATTTGAGGTTTGACTCATGGATTGTGCCCGTGACTTGAGACTATGGGTGAATCTGTGGCTTGGACCTGTGCGTTGTGTGGTATGACTGATAGCTAGAAAACATTAAGGCTTGACTCGTGGCCTAGCTTTGACTTAGTTAATTGTGTGATTAACATGTAGAATGGTGTGACATGTGGACATGACACAAGAGTTTGGTAGGTTGATCGCTTGATTCATGGAATCGCTTACGTGTTAACTCGTGGCTTGGGCTTTGATGACTTTATGTGTTAAGTATTGTGGAGACTAGCATGCGACATGTAAACTAGGAGCTAGTATTTTTGCATAAGTGATTGTAGTTTGACAAGTGGTTTGGATTATGGCCTGGGCCTGTGATTCCCTCAAAATTTTGGTCAAATCTTCAAATGCCTAAAGGCCTTATTTATCTTAAAAAACTCCATATGCACAATTTGTAGACCTTGGCATAGATTTATATTTAGGATGATGACTATATTTGGGCTTAGGATAAATCCATAAAAAGCATGCTCCTCTTTAATAAAAATCTCATCAAACTCAAGAATAGATTGTGCATAGTTCAAATGAGATTTCTAACCATTTATTCACCGGTCAAGAGGATGAAGCCAAAGGATTTTGAGCAAAAGTAATCAATCGAGAGCTTGAAGAAAAATATGGAGGTTAAGACATTGTCCAAAAGACTGAAGAAAATGATAAATCAAGTGAAGAGTGATGAAAAACTCATCAAAATACCAGTGCATTTTGATCTCTAACAACTGGCTCCAACTGGGATGGATACCTCCCTGCGAGGCTCCAAGAACCTAGTAATTCCAATCGCCTTTACCATTGGGCTATGGAGTCATCTGGCCTTTAGAACTAATCCCTTGCAAACCTGTAACCTTCTTGTAGCCTGTCTGTAGCCTTCTTTTAGACTCCCTGTTTATTGAAGAAAACTGAAAACAGCTGAAAGAATCTACTTGCTCATAGGACGAGCTTATTTTCTCTACCTACTCCTACTTTAACCCATTGTATTGTTGCTTGATCAAGTAAACTCATGCTTCCAATGAAGCCATATCAGAAATTGATTTACTAAACTTGTTCTTGATTTTGACCTAAAACATAATGGAATTCATAGCTAACAGAAAAGTAGTTTGAACTGATGACAAAGCCAATTTTCATCTGACCAAAATATTTTAACATATATGTTGTTCATAGATTCCAAATAGTTTGTGATAGGGTCATTTAAACCATAAAATAATACCTCTTTGAACTACTGATCCAATTGACTATATTGTAGTTGATGATTGATTTCACTGATCTTAATGCTGGAAGTGGACTGCTCAACCTTTGTCGGAGAAAAATGCAAGCTAAAGTGCTGATATGAACCTTTTTTCTCCTCTTCACCATATCTCTGTAATCTGATTTTATCATGATGATATGTTGGCTTATCACAGCTAACAATTTCTTCTCCAACAATAATATCTTTACATGATATATCAAAACTAAGAATATCTTCATTGGACTTATGAACAACAGATTCGTAACAAACATCAATCACATCATGCACACATTTCTGATCATCTATCTTCTGAAAAATGGAATTAGATAAAGTTCTAGTAGACAACAAGCTTTCAGAAATCTTAAAATCTCCTTCCTTATCATAATTTGAAATAACATATTCATAAGAAGAAGAATTTCTTTGATACTCTAGTTGGAGATAAGACAGTCTCTGAAAATATTATTGCTCAAGGTTACTGCAAATTCCCATGATCTGCAAATCTGGAAACTATGTATCATCTGCATGTGTAGCTAAAGAATCTAATTCTTCAGATTCATGAAAATTAGAAATTTAGGTAATAGGAAAACCCTCAACTTCTTCATCAATCCTTCCTAATTCATGTTTATGAGGAGACATATCATAGTGAAGATTGTTTGAAAGATGATGTAAATTTTGAGAAAAAGATTCTTCCCTATTAACATCTTCAACTCTTTTGTGCAATTCATATTCTATGCAACAATTATCAAATAAAGACTTATCTAGAAAGAACCTTTTGCAGTGCTCATTAAATGATCTGTGAAAATCCTTCAATGATGAAATACTAGAAGGAGGTAAAGAGAAATACCACTGACATGCATCACCATACAATGAATGCATGGACATCTTCATACGAATATCTTCATGCTGTAGATCTAATAAATCCATGCACTCATGGAATTTGAGGAGGTGTTCTGCAGGATTGTCTTCTTTGTTCTCTTTGAAGACAGGTAGAAAATATCCCCATTCTGACATATCAGGTACTAGATGTGGGAAACCAGGAAGTGAAGAAAATTCAAGAGGTGCAAACCTCTGAGCCAAAAGGGAAACAAATGCTTTCGACATTTGATTATTGTGGAGCCGCCACTGAATCCGTCTTTCACGGAGTCGCCAGATAGATGATTACAACCAAGATAATGTCCAGGCTTTGTCTATCATCCAAGTTGGATCTGTATCGTGTCCCAAGAAAGCTAAGATTCAATATCGTTTCCCCGGCAATGGTGCCAATTTGTTATCACTCCTAGAAACTCTTTGAGGTTGTAAGACAAATATGCTTGGTAACTTAAAGTAAACTTGTTTTTGTATTTTTTATGTGTGGATCAATGGGATAACTCAAATACAGTATGGTATTCAGACAGTCAAAATGAGAATCAAATGAACCAGTGCTCTCAAGGATCAATAATCAGATGATAGCTTTTAAGTGGGTGAGAAAACAATGCTTATAAACCAATTACAAATGTAGGGTTTAATAAACAATGATAAGCAACTATTAATCAAGTTATGAGCTCACCAATGAGATGGCAATCATTTTGCAACTATAAAAACTTGAATAAGAGTACAGAAGGAAAGATGACAATCTGACATCAATAGAGAGAGAAAATTGTGATTTGTATTATCATATGGAAAAGTCTATTTACAATATAGTATCTTCTGTATCCAAAATCGAACCCTTTGTTCATCAACAATTTGTGACTTTATAACCTTTAAAACAGATCTCAGATCCTATAAAACTGAATCTAGATTTCTAAATATAGAAAATAGAATACAAAACTAAATACAATAGGATAACTAAAGATCTAGTTCATATGAATCGAACTGTCTTCAAAAGGTCTTTGACATCTGGGCTTTATCATTGATGTGCCTCTGATGTGTCTCTGATGTGCCAATGATGGGAAAGACACATGTATTTAGTGGTTGAAAGTTTTTACCAGCTGTGAGCAAAGTCTTAGCTGACCATGTGAGCATTTACCCGATATATCTCCACAAAATCTTGAAACCAAATGCTTCAAAATTTGGTGATTAATTCTTTGATACCATCTTATACTTTAAACGACCCAAAGATCACTTTGTGTGAGTTCTAAATCCCCAAAATTTCTTCTCTACGGTTTCACTAGCTATTATGTTTTGAAATTTGCCAATTAGCCGGTGAAATCTCTGCTTTTCAACGTCTAACTGTTTGTAGATGCACTTCCTGTGCCGGTGAAAGATCTTCTTTGGCCAAAACAAAATCTTCAAATTAGGTATACTCTGCCTCCATAGCTTCCATCTGTTCTCTTTGATTTTGGGATCACAAGTTTGAAACTATGTGATTGTCTCCTTCTTTAAGAGATAACTATATCTCTTTCAAATCTTAACCTCATTCTTTCAAGTGAAAACTTTGTGTCCAACATCATTGAAAAAGGCTTTATTTTCTAGTTTTGAATTCTGCAAGATATCGATGGTAATCATATTTCATCTCAAGATAGAATACCTTTAACTCATCGGACGTGGGTGAAGGGATAAGATGAGTGTCCAGAAGGCATAGAATACCATCACAAATATTTTTGGGCTCAGACTCAACCTCGCCTTTGTACGCTGGTATTTTATTGTCATCATTTCGTCATAATGTAACAGAGGCAAAGAGAAACCCGATTTTGTAGTTATTAATACCCTTCAAAATCTTTGAATACTGAAACAACAACTCATGTATTTATAATACATGATTCTCCATATCTGCAAATGTATTATATGATAATCTAAATCATATAAACGTTGTGAACTGAGAAATCCATCGAAACAGGGCCATAGTGGTACACGGGTTTGAATAAATCATTCTATGACATGAATGAAGTGGAACTCTGGTTGTTTGTGCTTGATGAATGTATCGACATGTAACCGAGTTGAGGTTTGACTCATGGCCTGTGCTTGTGACTTGAGACTGTGGGTGAATACGTGGCTTGGACCTGTGCATTGTGTGGTATGACTGATAGCTAGAAAACCTTAAGGCTTGACTCGTGGCCTAGCTTTGACTTAGTTAATTGCATGATTAACATGTAGAATGGTGTGACATGTGGACATGACATGAGAGTTTGGCAGGTTGATAGCTTGATTCATGGAATGGATTAAGTGTTAACTCGTGGCTTGGGCTTTGATGACTTTATATGTTAAGTATTGTGGAGACTAGCATACGACATGTAAACTAGGAGCTAGGAGTTTTGCATAAGTGATTGTAGTTTGAAAAGTGGTTTGGCTTATGTCCTGGGCCTGTGATTCCCTCAAAATTTTGGTCAAATATTCAAATCGCGAAAGGCCTTATTTATCTTTAAAAACTCCATATGCACAATTTGTAGACCTTGGCATAGATTTATATTTAGGATGTTGACTAGATTTGGGCTTAGGATAAAGCCATAAAAAGCATGCTCCTCTTTTAATAAAAATCTCATCAAACTCAAGAATAGATTGTGCAGAGTTCAAATGAGATTTCTAACCATTTATTTGCAGGTCAAGGGGATGAAGCCAAAGGATTTTGGGCAAAAGTAATCAATCGGGAGCTTGAAGAAAAATATGGAGGTTAAGAAACTGGACAAAAGACTGAAGAAAATGATAAATGAAGTGAAGACTAATGAAAACACTCATCAAAATACTAGTGCATTTTGATCGCTAACACTAGTTTTGACTATCAAGAAGATTAAACACGAAAAAAACTTCCAAGTCTAGCCGTTGCACATAGTGGACAAGAAGATCAAAAAAAAAATTGTAGAATTTTGAAGAACTCTTATTATACAAGTGTATATGGATGCATTGAGGACAATGCATAAATAAGGGGGAGGGGAATGTAATACCCCAACTTGATTCCTATATTGTAAATATATTGTATACGTGATACTAAAGATGGTGAGCTGGTATGTTTGGGTCAGAGTGCCTATAAAGATAATCAAAAGCTAGAGAGATTGTATTAAAGTGTACCTGTGCACTAATTAATAAAATAACACCATGGTTGTAGACTAGTGGATGAAAAGAGTATTGGGGGATAATACTCCATGAGTGGGAAAGGGAGCTAAGGGTTAGGTAAAGGGAGCTTCAGCCAAAGAGGCTAAGTAAACATAGTATACTAATTCCCTAGGCCTTTATATTATTATATAATATAATAATATTAGTCTTTATATTATTATATTATATAATAATATAATCCCTTATATTATTATATTATATAATAATATAATATAAAAATGATATATGCATATAAAAAGGGTGAATTTGGTTTAATTCTCCATTCATTCACTACATTCTTACCATGTTGAATACACGAGTAGATTTGGGGAAGATGGTGATTGGAGACTAGGGATCTTACCTTGTGGATCCTAGGTGGATCTGGATGTGTGTACACTTCTCCTTGGGTTTCCTTGGAGAATATTGGAACCATGGAGGGAGAAGTGTGGGGATAGATTCCCCATTATGAGGCCTGGATGGTACATGGATACCTTTGAGGGAATTTGGAACTCCTGGAGCTAAGGTGCTCGAAGAATTCATGTTTGGCTTGTGTTGGAGCCTTGGAAGGGTAGTCGTGCATCCCGAGGGACCATGGTGTGGAGAAGGGGACACACTACATTGGGTTGTGCAGAATGATGGGGAATGAGAGACCATAGCCTGGAGTGTTGTTGAGGTTTGGTACCTTGGCCTAGACCATGTTGGTACTTATTATGGATTTTGGTTTGCTTAGCAAGCCTTTTCCCTGGTGGAATCATAGCCCCAACTTGGGGGTGATCCATTGTTGGGAGTTTATGAGAAGCGATATCTATGGCTAGGTGGAACATCGTAGGTATGCATCGAGTCGATATTTTCATAAAATATAAGTTCCACGTGTCCTTATTATTACACTGTGTAATTATGTGTTAATATATTGTATTCTTACAGAATCTCTATGTATTTTACATTCCTGGATTGTTAATTTGTTCAACATAATTATTCATGTAAAATTGTATGGTGGAACAAGCGTCATGATATGGTATCAAGGGTTGATTGTGCATATGGTGAAACTAGAGGGAAATTTTGAAATTTCCTATTACCTCGCCATCCGAGTGTTATAGCAAGATTTGCCTCACCCCATGCAATCTTACACAGAAGGCCTTTTTCCATTTCCATATGCAGACTTGTAATCCCTTTTTGCAAATCCCAGAGATAAAAATACATTTTTTTCCACATATACGCACCTTGCCTACTATACAACATGCGTATATGCAGGTTGCACCACTATAGCCCGTGTACATCGGGAAATGTGCCCAAAATTTTATAATAGTGTCGGGTTTCCATGTCACATCACAAGATCAATGATCCTTGGCCTTCCATATACTAGAAACATCCCAAAATAGCCCTTTAGTTCCACTTGAAGGCTATAAATGGGCCAAATCGGAGCTATGGAAAGAAAAAGAAAAAAAATTCAACTTTGAGAGAAAAGTTACTCTGGAGGAATTATTCACTTCACATTGAGTCTGCATCCCTTTGTCCTTTAAGTATGAACACATTGTTAATCCCCCAAGATCTTCCCTTACTGATTGAGAACTTCATTGTCTCTCTTACATGAGCTTGCCTTTGGTGGAGGCCCAGCTAGAAGGAACTTAGATTCTTGGTTCCGAACCACGCTGACAGAAAAGTCTGTAACCTATTCAGTTATGTTGATTATATTGTAATAGAAATACTCTTTTCTCGTCCAATTAATATCTTGCAAGTATTTGAATTATTATTCCATGGGCATATTTGTTATGAATATTGATGTATTATGCTATTGAATGTGCTAACATCATATATTATTACCATATGATTGTGTTGCTTGGTTGTTGAGGACTAGTTGCAGGTATATTGCTTTGGGTCAAGTGCTCAATGATGGACTTCATCAGACATCTGGACGAGGTAGGAATTTTATCTTGCATTGCTAGCATATTTTTTTTTATAGAAAACTTGAGAATAGAGTTGATTTCTACAATCATTTACGTTTGTTGTGGTTTACCCCTAGCCATAGAGAGATTTTCCTCGTAACACCCAGTAGTCACCAGGGTGGCAGAGTACACTACAAATTCTATAGGATAACAATATTTTACTTTACAAAATTGCCAAAATGTTCAACAAAGTATATAAAATCCTAACAAATTTGAATATTTTTGAAAACAATATCACCATACATTATATGGATGGAATTTTTAGAACTACTAAGATTCACTAGGATGATTAAATTTTTCTTCTGCCTAATTGTAAAATAGTAATCTATACACTTACACTTTATTATTGTGTGTGTGTGTGTGTGTGTATCTACACACACAGACACACATGAGAGAGAGAGAGAGAGAGAGAGGATGATGTTGAAATCAAATCATTTATTTGTAAAAAATAAACAAATAATATTTTCCACCACATGATGTGAACTCATTACTATTTATGATAGAAATTTGATAGATATTAACTGTCAGTAATTGGATACCCTTAGACTACACCCTACTATCATTTGAGTTGTTGCAATATTCCCTCCAATATTGACCATTATTATTAAGGGATACAACTTCCAAAGTTGTATAATTCCTCTCAATTTGAATTGGATAGTGTTTCATTGTCTTCCCATTTTTTAATTGGATAGCTAGCCCACCATGTTGTGGATTTTAATTAGATTCCTTCATCATGACGTTGTTCTTGTAGTTAATTGTATGAAACCAAGCATGAATGAAATGCATGGCATATTGAAAAAGTATGTGGTTTTCTAGATTTGGAATCAAAAGGTAACTTGAGGGAATTGTACAAGATTGTTGTTACTACCATAAATATAATGTGCCAACATAGGAAAACATTTAGACAAGTTCACAGGTTGGAAATTGAGATAGAGCATTATGATGTCATTCTTAAATCAAGTGAAACGCTAGAACTGATCTTAAATGTGTTGAAACAATCACAATCCATGGAAATATTTATGATTATAGAGGTGTTGTTTATTGTCGGTGCAAAATTTTTATGTGAGGCACAAGGGCTAAGTAGAGATATCTTGTTGTTCCACACTTTTCCATATGTCTGTATGTCTTATTAGTAGTAAATTCATACGTAGAGAAAATATTATTCCATAGAATCCAACAACAATTGATATGGATGTATTTCTCATGGAAAATCTATGTAGACAAATATGCCATGGTTATTGGAAATAGAAGAGATAGTGCAATCCCATGATGAATAACCATATTAGGAAAATAAAATGACTAGTGATATGAAGTCATAGTTTTTAATAATATATTCTAAAAACTAGAAGATGTGTGTGGTCAACGTAGAAGTGGACTCGTGGGCTGGTGCAAGTTATTGATTCCCTCTCATAACATGTTGTATGTAGTGGAAATATATGAAAAACAAAAATATATTTATTAGGAGAAATTATCTAAGGTACATGCACAACTTATTAGAATGGCAGTAAAATATGAAATGTAGGAAATCAAATTAATTTCTATAATATATGTAACTTTTATTTATGGAAAATTGTACAAGTTAGAAAAAATTTATTTCTTCTAACAATGGTATGTTAATTTCCCTCTAAAATATAATGTGTATATTCATGTTAAGATGTTAGTTTATTACCTAAATGATATAATTCTTGAAACACGTTTTCCCTATTATA
>JZKD02S1401517.1:1655408-1671496 GCA_000966675.3 Picea glauca
TATATATAGAGAGAGAGAGAGAGAGAGAGAGAGAGAGAGATCAAATGTTAATATTTTGTCTAAGATTTTAGAGTGATGATATGTCTAAAAATAAAAATGAATCAAATATTTTTTCTTTATACATACATGTGTGTGTGTAATATATGTACATAGATATATAAGTGTCTTTAGTTTCATTGATGATGAACATGTGGAATACACTTAAAAGAGTTGTAAAACACAAAGACACTAATAGGGATCTAGAAAAGTGAGTGTGTTTTTATTTATGCAAACCAAACCACTAGGTTTGTCACTTTAAATATAAAACAAAATAACCAACTAATTAACATGTAGGGGAAAAGATAAAATCCCACCTGCCATTTTTTGAATTCACAATAACATGCATGTGTTAGTTTTACATAAAATATTAACCATGTGTTGATGGGTCCAAATCACATGTCAAGTAGGTGAGGGAGAACATCTGATGGCAGGTCCCAATTAGACTTACTGTCATGTGGGGTAGCATTTCTGACAGGTATGTGGGTTTGGTTTCCACTACACATTAAAACAAGAAAAAGGGAAAGACATTGAACTGTCCCCCAAAGAAATCCTATCAATTCTAAATATACTCTAAAACAAAAGAAAAATAATCTAATATAACTAATTCTAACCTATCCTACGTAGGAGAAAACTAATATATGAATGCAGTATAAAATGATATTTTTGACAGTAGAAATAGTTCATGTTAGTCAAGAATATGTTAAAACAATGATGTTGCAGATATAATCACAACTAGTTGCAAATAAGACCTGTGACATCATCCTTGTATGATCCATATTATTTTGAGAACGAAATGAAGGCAGAGATATAACAAGGAAACACATAGAGATATTGCGAGAAACACAAAGATACAATAATACTCAATTTCTATTAATAAAATGAAATATGCAGGAGCTGTAAAATACAGAGTGAAATGAACTCGCTAGAATGGTGTAAACTTATCTCTGAGAAGAGATGTGATGACTATGCACATTTACAAGAAGATGATTACAATGAGGCCAAAAATACATTCTTAACACAATGAATCAATGTGAAAACCATAAACATCCAAAACCCTAACCCTAGAAGATGAAATGCCAAAAAGTTTGTGGGCCCCGACGTGGTAAGTTGACACGTCAACTTCCTGGGGGTGTCACATTTTCATACAATCTCAATTTGGGGGACACAATATCTTATTGGAAACAATTATTCAAGGATTACAACTTTTTGATGGGGCCCAGGTATGTCATTGGAAACCCTTAGCCCCACGAATGTCTAAAAAACGTCATTTAGGGCCTCAAAACGACACTGAAAGTTCAGGACCCTAAAAAAACGTAGAAAAATCCCATGATGGAAAACTATGTTGTGAGCCAGTAGAATAGGTGGGTGTACACTAATGTCCATTTGGATCGTTCATCCCCCCTTAGGAAGAAATGGTACCCATTGCATCGAATTCCCATGTGAGATGGGGAATATTCTATTGAATCTAAACCTTAGTGAGTTGCTTGCTTATTGAAGATGTTATTTTTCCTGTATATGTCATTGGCCTATTGAAATATGTCATGAACCTATTTTTGGAGGGGTTAGATCCATTCAACCAATTTGGTTGCATGATCTTCCTTGGTATGAGTGTGGTAGGACTCTGTTAGTGAAGATGCAAAATGAAGAGCTATATCAATGGGGGATAACGGTTGGAATCCCAAGCACACTTGAAAAGGGTTATGGAAAATAGAGTTATTAAGGGTTTTGTTATAGCTTTGCTTGACTTGGAAATGTGGAGGCACCTCTGTAGGTGAAGAAAAAATATCTTTCTTCTCCTCTATAATCTTGTGGACCTACTTTTGCTAGATAGAAAGGTCTTGGGCCGAGGGTATAGTGGTCGCAGTGAGCTTTTGTTCACCTTCTGACTGGATCATGAAGAGGAACAAATTTGTGGGATGAGCTATTAATTTGTGGCACTATTTTTCTAATATCAATGAAATGGAAGTAATCAGAAATACCTTTAGTACCCTGCAGAGCTGACCCCCAAGAGTAATAATGACACTATGGGACCGAGACTCATAAATAATGTGGCATTTTCACATATATGGTTGTGCTAAAATAACATCACAGAATTAAAGTGGGAAAAAATCACACCATACCTCATCCTTGAAGGGATTCATGCCATAAGAAAGGAAACACCAATAGCTCACCCAGAGATCTCATCCATGACAGAGCCACCCGATGTTGTATGGGTACAGGTGTGGTGTTGTTAGCAACTCCAACTTCTTGATGACCTCTACTAAGATGAGGTTCTTTTGGATTCTGATATCAATAATGAAATACAGCAGAGAACCCTTCACCCACATTTGTGAGTGGAAAATGTGCTCACCTTCCTCCAGATCTTCTAGTTCATTTAGATGGATTTTTGAGGTCGCAATGGTAGCAGTGGGTTCTGCATGGATGATATGTTTCATTTTATTTTGTTTTGAATCAGAGTTTTAGTTCAGGTTCGACTCTTTTTATTTGAGATCGAACACCAATGATTGTTTCAAGTATCATTCATCAGTGTTGTGCCAAGGGATTATTTTTGTAACTCACACCACTTTCCAGTGGCCTTCTTCATCTTCTCGTTACCCTTATTTTCCTACATCTTGGACTGGTTGTCTTAAGGTTGGATGTTATATGAGTTAGGGCCATCTTTACCATACTTTAGTTGTTGTGGATTTGGAGACCCAAACTCTCTCTTATTATGTTTCTTAAATTTCAGCTCGATTTTGACAACATATCGATAAAAGGCTCCCAATGACGAGATGTCCATAGAATCTATTTATGGTTGGATGTACCTGTGTAGCTCCCCATGGTATTTTAGAACCATATGTCACTCAAAGTCTTTCATACCCATATTTATTCTCAAGGTAATAGGTATGGAAGGTATTTGTGAACTTCAATAATGTTTGGTCCCTCTCCTAATGCAACATGGTCCATCTCATGTACTAGTCCTCATAATTTCTAACAAGGTAATATTTTTCCTTAACGACATCTGAAAAAAATTCTAAGTGGGCTTGGCCTCAAACATTCTAGACTTAGTGTAATTTTTCTCACAGTAAGTCTCCCACCAATTTTTTACATGGTGGGAAACCTTAAGGAGTGCAAAGGTGATGTTTTCCCTATTGGAAAAATTGTGGACAGATAAAAAACCTTATAGCATATTCAACCACTTTTCCAAAGAATCTACATCTATCTGACCTTCAAATACGAGAATATCAAAATTAAATTGTACCTTGAAGGGGGTGACACTTCCAAAGTGGAAATTTGAAAAATATGTGTCTATTGTTGTCGATAGCCATCAAAGGATTTGGGAGAAATTATCCATCATCTTTTCCTTTTGTTGCGTCAGGGATTCCTCGAGCAATAGTTGAATAGGATATTTTTCTCCCTCATATATCTTTTGTTCTCCCATGGGAGGTCATTGGGGTTGGAGAGGATAGTATTTCAAAGGCTCAAGTAGTTTGAGTCTCGAATCCTTATACCCTGGCCTCATTGGGGACATGCACAGAGAAACAAATAAAGAGAAGACTGCTCTGATACCACTGATTTGAATTATTTTGAGTATGAAAAGGCATAGATATAATAAGGAATCAAGTAGAAATATTATAAGAAACATAGAGATATGGTAATACTTTATTTCTATTAAAGAAATGAAATATGAAAGAACTGTAAAATACAGAGTGAAATTAGCTCGCTAGAATGGTGATAGCTTATCTCTGAGAAGAGATGTGACAACTACACACATTTACAAGAAGATGATTACAATGAGGCCTAAAATACATTTTTAACATAAAGAATCAATGAGAAAACCCTAAACATTCAAAACCATAAAACTAGAAGATGAAACACCAAAAGGTTTGTGGGCCCCAATGTGGTTAGTTGATACATCAACTTCCAGGGGTGTTATTTTTAGATATGATCTTCATTTGGTGCATACAATAGCTCATTGGAAAGAACTATTCAAGGATAATAAATTTTGGTTGGTGCTAGGGTTTTCCATTGGCAACTCTTGGCCTCCATAATGTCAAAAAAACTTTGTTTAGGTCCTCAAAATGGAATCAGAAGTTCAAGTCCCAAAAAAACCCTAGAAAACTACCAAGATGTAAAACTGTGTTGTGAGCTAGTGGAAAGGGTGGATGGCCACCAATGTCCATATGGATAATTGTAATCATTAGAAATCACATGATCATAAGTATTCCAAATACTGAAAATAGAAATAGTTCATATGACAAGTACTCAGAAAAGCTTAAATAACAAACACATGAGTAGAGTAGTCCCAAATGTATTTCATAACAGTTATGATCTCGAAATTCCTTCTTCTCTTCATTCTTGATATAATAGTATCACCATCAAACGATGGGAAAAATTCCCCTTTAACATTCAACTAGTTCTCTTTTATAAAACAATAGAGACCCAGTTCCTATAGATGTTTGTTTTTTTCCAGTTACAACTTCTCATTTCGTCTTCCTTGGTTTTGTTATTATACACTTCAAGTTTCTATTATATTTTTGTAAATGGGTAAAAAAGAATTATAAATAGAAGTTGAAGAGACTTTTAAGTAGTCAATCTCATTTCATATGCTATTCATGAGTGATATTTATTAAAATATCATTAATTCTTCTTGTTTGCATCTTCCTCTATTCTTTAAAAATTTTGGGCATTTTTTGGTGTCAGTTCGGTGAATAAGATTATTCCATGTTCTTCTTATTATCTATTTTATCTTTCTAGCATGCTATTGCAGGTTTGATTTCTTCTTCTGGAACTATAGTTGTGGCTTCCTGAAAATTGCACAACCCATTTTTTAATTAAATTCGTGCCTTTTATGTTCACTATATTTTTTGGGAATTTTCACCATCAATCTGTTAATACTAGTTGTACTATCTTGTTATGTCTTTGTTATAGTTCTGAAAAGCTATCATGGGCCTGAATTCATCTTAGGGAGTTCAAGATATGTCCTCCTAAACATTGCAAAGTTTATTTCCCATTAAATTTGTGACCTTTTGTTCTTTACATTTTCTGGGATTTTCCTTCATCGTTCTAGCTTGGATTTATAATCCAATTATTTTTCCTTCTTGAAACCTTCTAATGCAGCTGCACTCCTCGGAGCACGTCCGCTCTCACAGGATCTTCTTCCACTCACGGGACGAAGAACTCAAAGGTTCCTGTATTCCCCTATCGGGAATTTTCCTTACCCACAACAACTCTCCAAATGATCTCCCCTAATGATCAGGAAATCGGATTTCGCGATTTCGCGAATCCTATGGTCTCGTGTTTGTTGCCTCACAATTCCCCGAACTCCGAAGCGAGTCAATGCTAACTTTTTCTCTTTCTATCGCAGTCCTCCCTATCAGGATTTCGCCACTCGCGATGTCAACAAATGGAATTTCTGAACTCCGAACCCTGACGCGTCGATGCTCCGATGCACGTGTGGGTTGACTATTCAATGGTCCTGTCACCTCGTCGGGACTTGAGGATTCGCGGGATCGCGAATCCTAATGTCAATGGATTCAGGACTTGCCTTTTCCCAATCCTCGATATGATACGCCACCTGTCCTCCACTAGCTCCCATTGTGGCCCACACAACTTCTCCCGTCGAAATATCACGGATCGCGACTCCGAGCTGCAAGAATACTCTATCCTTGAAAACCCTGATTCTCTGAACCCCGACTTTCTTGGATCTCCTGACACGCGTCTTCAACAATGAACAGTTCTGGACTCGCCGGGATATCGCGGATCGCGATATCACAATTCTTGTTGCACAAATTTGGAGCTTCGACTCGCGAATCCCCGATACACGATATCACGTGTAGATCCGACGGTCCTTGTGACTCGGATTGATGCTCTGCCCCTCCTGAGCTTTAAACCTCCAAACGTTCTCACCGTAACCCCCTTGCACCTCCACAAGATCTAACGGCCCTCAGAAATTCATGAAATCCCCTTGGAGGATTTCGTCCGTCTGTTCCTCCTTATGCAATTCACGAAACTCGTCCGCCTGCTTGCAAGCCTACGACACTTCCCTCAGACTTTCAATAGCAGCTTCCCTGCGCCTATCCTTTCAGTAAATTCGAAGGCCTACTCCTCCTGAGCATTTCCACGACTTCAAGTCTTTTTGGAAACCTCTTTCACGCACTCCTTACGGAAACCCTTCAACCTCGACTGAGTGTTGAAGTCACTTCCGACTCTGCGCATGCCTGCAGTAGCAGTCCTTCAATATTTACTCAGGTTCGCAAACCTGAGATCTTCGTTTAGCCTGCGCACTCCTTACACGGCTCCTGTGCTCAACTACACTTTTGAGGAAATGAGAATCAAAGCTATCTCTATTTGAACCCTTCTTTCGACGCACTCCTTGCGGACAATCCAACTGCACCCCTTGTAGGAATTATCTGGCTCAAAATAGAGAAACAATTGAAACTAATTCCTTGTTCCCTTCAGACTTCAATTCGACCATGAAATCACATACACAGCATATAAAAAAAAAATGTATGAAAGGAAGAAAACATTCATGAGCATCACATCAGTACACAGAGAAACAACACAAACCATGAATTTGAATCAAATCTTTCTTCTATTAATTCAAATGTCTGTACATGGGTGTTCTTCATACAATTCTCTGCATGCTCTTCTCTTCCTGCTCCTGAATTGATAATGTTACAATGATACAATAAGGGTGTCTATATCTGTTTTCCCTCTTGGACTCTAAAGCTATCAAATCTAAAATTAAATTCCTATCTACCAGCATTAACTATATTAAATGTCGTCTATCTACTAAAGGACGAAGGCTTAAAGGCTCAAGGTCCATTACAATACACAAGTGTGCTTCTTCTTAAATGACTCATTTAAGACTTGCGCAACAGTCACAAAGCATTTTCAAAATTGGTGTTGCTTGTCTAGTTGTCCTTCGCTTCCGCGCTAGGTCTCTTGATGAGTTGGCGATGCTCCTGCATCATACTCCCTCGCTTGAAACATTTCATGGGCTCCTGTCCATGCGCTCCTGCATGGTCTATCCATGCTTCTATATCTCAGTTTCTCTCTCCCCATCTGGCATCTTCCACTGGGTGGCCCTTCCATTTGACCAAATACTCATAGTATTCTTTCCTCTTGGTCTTCTTACTCACTCTCTTGTCTAGTATACATTCCATTTGCGGCTTTTCTGCAACTAGTAATTGGTTCATCCACTGGATCACTGGTTGTTCAGTTCCAGTCCCTGCTTCTCTAGCCATGTATGGGTATAAATCTGCGACATTGAATATTGGAGATATTCCGATGCCATCCGGCAACTCGATCTCATAAGCATTTTCTCTGACTTTTCTCAAGACCTTGCATGGTCCGATTTTCTTCATCTTTAGTTTATTGTATGTTCTTTTTGGGAACCTTTATTTCCTCAAGTGTGCCAGAACTAGATCACCAACTTCAAACTGAATTTTCCTCCGATGTTGATCCGCTCTGCGCTTATACTCCTAGCTTGATTTCAGCAACCGCTCTTTCACCCTGCAGTGAAGTTCCTTCATCCCCTCAGCAAATTCTTCTGCACTAGCGCTGCTAGTAGCAATCTGTCCTGAATCCCTCAGTTCAGAAACTCCTCTCGGCTGCATACCATATACAATTTGAAATGGACTTTTTCCTGTGCTCCGAGTCACTGAGTCGTTGTACGCAAACTCTGCCTGTGGTAATATATGGTCGCACTGGCTGTGGTTCTCTGTCACCAAGCTTCTCAGCAAGTCTCCCAGACTTATGTTGACCACTTATGTTTGTCCATCCGTCTGAGGATGATAAGCTGAACTAAACATCAAATTAGTTCCCCTCTTCCTCCATAAGGTCCTCCAAAAATTCCCTATGAATTTTGTGTCTCTATCCGAAACTATACTTTTCGGCAATCCATGAAGTCGAATGACCTCCTTGAAGAACAGATTTGCGATGTGAGTCGCATCGCTAGTTTTCTGGCATGGGATAAAATGTGTCGTCTTGGAAAACCTATCCACTACCACAAAGATTGAATCAACACCTCTTTGTTTCTTTGGCAACCCCAATACAAAATCCATGCTTATCGCTTCCCACGGCCTTTTTGGTATGGTCAATGGTTGATAAAAACCTGCATTTTTCTTCCTTCCCTTCGAATGCTGGCAAACTCTGCATCTATCAATGAATCTTTAGACATGTGCTCGCATTCCCGGCCAAAAGTATAACTCGCTCAGCTTCGCGAATGTCTTATCATGGCCAAAATGTCCTGCTAATCCACCACTGTGCTTCTCCTTTAACAAATTCTCCCTCATGGAGCATTTCGGAATACATAGTTGATTGCCTCTGAACAACAATCCCTCTTGGATCATGTAGTCTATCCAAGGGCTTCTGTCTCTGAGAACTGGATTCTCAGCTGCTTCATATGCTTCTGCAAAATCTGCATCTACTGCATACATGTCCCTGAAATTATCAAAACCTAAGGTTTTGACTCTGAACTCCTGCAACATCAAACATTTCCTGCTCAAAGCATCAGCCACTTTGTTAGTAGTACCCGAAATATGCTTAATCACAAACGTGAAATTCTGCATATACTCTACCCATTTGGCATGTTTCTAATTCAACTTCTCCTGTTGAGTCACAAACTGCAATGCATGGTTATCAATGTACAATACAAATTCTTTCGGGATCAAGTAATGCCTCCACTTCTTCAATGCTTCTATGATAGCATAAAATTCCTTGTCATATGTAGAGTATTTCACCTTTGCCTCATTTATCTTCTCACTGAAATATGCAATCGGTCTATCTTCTTGACTCAAGACCGCTCCTATGGCAAACCCACTTGCATCACATTTCACTTGAAATGTTTTCTAGAAATCTGGCAACACCAACACTGGTTGTTCCGTTATCTTCCGCTTCAACAGATTGAAGATCTTCTCAGCCTTAGTTGTCCAGTGAAAAGACTTATGCCACTTCTTCACTGTATCCATCATTGCTGCACTGATTCCACTGAAATTCCTGATGAACTTCCGGTAGAAACTAGCTAACCCATGAAAACTCCTCACCTTGAAAATATTTCTCGGTGATGGCCAATTCTTGATTACTTCCACCTTATCTGGATCCATCCTCAACTCATTTGTTGAAATAACAATCCCCAAGTAAATGAGCTTTGTCTTCATAAATGAGGACTTCTTCATATTTATCAACAACTTCTTCTGTTGTAGCTTTTTCATCACTATAGCCAAATGCTTTAAGTGTTTTGCCACTGATTTACTGAAAATCAGTATATCATCCAAATACACAATGACGAACTTCCCGATGAACTCCCTCAGGACTTCGTTCATAAAACTCATAAAGGTACTTGGCGCATTCGTCAAGCCAAATGGCATGACTAGCCATTCATATAATCCTTCGTCGGTTTTGAAGGTTGTCTTCCACTCATCACCTTCCCTCATGCGAATCTGGTGGTATCCGCTTTTCAAATCTATCTTTGAAAAATACTTTGCCCCACTCAGGAAATCCATCAGATCATCCATCCTTGAAAATGGAAACATGTACCTGATGGTTATCTTGTTAATCACTCTTGATTCAGTACACATCCTCCAGCCTCCGTCTTTCTTCGGACTGAGTACTATTGGAACAGCACATGGACTCAAGATTTCCCTGACCAATCCTTTGTCCAATAGCTCCTGGACCTACTTCTTGACCTCCTCATTTTCTTGCGGCGTCAATCTATACATGGCTTTGTTGGGAAAAATGGCTCCTGGTATGAGGTCTATATGATGACTCACACTCCTCATCGGTGGCAATGAACGAGGTAATTCGTCCACTATAATGTTAGCGAACTCTTCCAGTAGTTCCTGAATCTCCTCTGGTAGATCGTCCACTCTTGTGCTAGTCAGAACAATCCTCGGCTTTTTGACCATAAATAATTGTGGATCTTCTTTCTTCTTAACCTCTGTAAGAAGCTCCTTCCCACTCATGAGAAGTATTGTGTTGTTCACTTCCGACTTCACCTCCTTATCCTTTATCGGAAGCAACATATGGGTTCTCCCATTCTTCTCCAGGGTATATGTGTTCATTCTCCCATAATGAATCACATTTCTATCATATTGCCATGGTCTACTCAACAATAAATGACATACGTTCATAGGAATGACATCACATAAAATCTTATCATTATAACCCCCTATTTTGAATTCAACCAAGCATTGTTTAGTAACAGTTACCTGGTGTCCTTTATGTAGCCACGAAACTCTGTATGAGCTTGGATGATCAGTCGTCTCCAGCTCCAGCTTCTCTACCATCTCTGTGGATACGAGATTATCCGTGCTACCACTGTCCACAATGACCTTGCACACCCTGTCCTTGGTCTTGCAGGCTGTTCTGAAAAGTCTGGTCCTTTGTACTGAACTTTCCACCTCCTTCTCGGGTGTTAAAAGGACTTTACGCATCATTAATGATCTTCCTCCTTCTGCGACTTCTACCTCAACATCCCGCCTCTGCGCCTCGGTGATGTGAGCTTCTCCAATGTCCTTCTTTTTCTCTGGACACTCATATGACTTGTGCCCATTCTTTACACACGTGAAGCATGTGATTACTCCACCTCTTCCTCTTCCTCTACCTATGGTACGAGGAAAAGTGTTTGCATTAGCATAATCTCCACTCTGCTCTGTATGTTGTCCTCTTTGTTCAACGTATGGCCCTCTCTGTGAGGTACCACCTCTCTCAACTTTACCATGAGGTTTCTTCCATTCCTCCTTGGGATCCTGAGTTCTTTCTTGGGCAACTGCTTTGCCTCTGGGTTGGCTTCTGCCTCGGCCTTGCTGACCTTGCTTACGGCTCAGCTTCTCCTCTGCTTTCAGAGCCATCTGATAAGCATCCTCCACCATCCTGACGGTAACCATGCTTAATTCATCCTGAATGTCATATCTTAGACCATTCAAATATCTAACAACCTTCTCATCATTGCTCTCCCGATGACCTGCTCTGATGTTCAGTCGATAGAATTCCTCAGTGTATTCTTTCACTGTCATCATCTTCTGTCTCAGGTTCTGCATCCTCCTGAACAGAGTAATTTGGTAATCTCTCGGGATGAACTCCGCCTTCATCTTGCAATCATTCGATCCCAACTCTTAATTTTTTGCTTGCCTTTGCAGCGTCTGTCAGCCTGTAACTCGTCCCACCACAATGTTGCATGTCCTTTCAAGCGCGTGAAAACATGCTTGACTTTCTTGTCCTCTTCGACATCTTCATAGTCGAAGTATGTATCCAGAGCTCTAATCCAATCTAGTAGCTCCACTAAATCCAAGTTTTCCTCGTAAACTGGAATGTCCAACTTTTCTCTTGCGCCCATCCTGGAAATAGCTTTGATTAGGCGTTCATTCGCTGCATCTTCGGATGCAACTTCCTCTTCACGTTCAGCCTCGACTTCATCCTCTGAGTCGCTAAAATCCCCCACACTAACTGTGCATCTTTGCGTTGTCTCCATGTCCTCGAGTCTTGCTCAGAGATCACGCATTTTCCTTTCCATTTCTGGATTTGCTACCTGCCTGCCTCTTCTTCTCACCTCCCTATCCTCTGGATCAGGTGATTTTCTTTCTCTCCTTGGTGGCATGGCGAATTCTCCTCTTCTCTCCTACAGAAAGAAAAGAGTCTTTCTGTGCTCTGATACCACAACTGACGCAGTCACACTCCTTGGAGTACGTCCGCTCTCACAAGATCTTCTTCCACTCACAGCCTGAAGAACTCAAAGGTTCCTCTAGTCCCCTATCGGGAATTTTCCTTACCCACAACAAATCTCCAAATGATCTCCCCTAATGATCAGGAAATCAGATTTCGCAATTTTGCGAATCCTATGGTCTCATGTTTGTTGCCTCACGATTCCCCGAACTCCGATGTGAGTCAATGCTGACTTTTTCTCTTGCTATCGAAGTCCTCCCTATCGGGATTTCACCACTCGCGATGTTAACAAATGGAATTTTTGAACTCCGAACCCCGACGTGTCGATGCTTCGATGCACGTGTGGGTTAACTATTCAATGGTCTTGTCACCTCGTCGAGACTTAAGGATTCACGGGATCGCGAATCCTAATGTCAATGGATTCGGGACTTGCCTTTTCCCAATCCCCGATATGATATGCCACCTGTCCTCCACTAGCTCCCGCTATGGCCCACACAACTTCTCCCGTCGAAATATCGCGGATCGCGACTCCGAGCTGCAAGAATACTCTGTCCTTGAAAACCTTGATTCTCCGAACCTCGACTTCCTTGGATCTCCTGACACGCATCCTCAACAATGAACAGTTTTGGACTCGTCAGGATATCGCGGATCACGATATCGCAATTCTTGTTGCACAAATTTGGAGCTTCGACTCGCGAATCCTCGATACACGATATCACGTGTAGATCCGACGGTCCTTGTGACTCGGATCGACGCTCTGCCCCTCCTAAGCTTTAAACCTCCGGACGTTCTCATCGTAACCCCCTTGCACCTCCGCAAGATCTAACGGCCCTCGAAAATTCACGAAATCCCCTTGGAGGATTTCATCTGTTCGTTCCTCCTTATGCAATTCACGAAACTCATCCGCCTACTTGCAAGCCTGCGACACTTCCCTCGGAATTTCAATAGTATCTTCCCTGCACTTATCCTTTCAGCAAATTCGAAGGCCTACTCCTCCTAAGATTTTCCATGACTTCAAGTCTTCTTGGAAACCTCTTGCACGCACTCCTTGCAGCAACCCTTCAACCTCGACTGAGTGTTGAAGTCACTTCCGACTCTGTGCACGCCTACAGCAGCAGTCTTTCAAGCTTTACTCAAGTTCGCAACTCTGAAATCTTAGTTTAGCCTGCGCACTCCTTGCACGGCTCCTGTGCTCAACTACACTTTTGAGGAAACGAGAATCAAAACTATCTCTATTTGAACCCTTCTGTTGACGCACTCCTTGCGGACAATCCAACTGCACCCCTTGCAAGAATTCTCTGGCTCAAAATAGAGAAACAATTGAAACTAATTCCTTGTTCCCTTCAGACTTCAATTCGACCATGAAGTCACATACACAGCATATAAAAGCAAATGTATGACAGGAAGCAAACATTCATGAGCATCACATCAGTACACAGAGAAACAACACAAACCATGAATTTGAATCAAAGCTTTCTTTTATTAATTCAAATGTCTGTACATGGGTGTTCTTCATACAATTCTTTGCATGCTCTTCTCTTCCTGCTCCTGAATTGATAATGTTACAATGATACAATGAGGGTGTCTATATCCGTTTTCCTTCTTGGACTCTAAAGCTATCAAATCTAAAATTAAATTCCTATCTACCAGCATTAACTATATTAAATGCCATCTATCTACTAAAGGACGAGAGCTTAAAGGCTCAAGGTCCATTACAATACACAAGTGTGCTTCTTCTTAAATGACTCATTTAAGACTTGTGCAACAATCCCAAAGCATTTTCAAAATTGGTGCTGCTTGTCCAGCTGTACTCCGCTTCCGCACTGGCTCTCTTGATGAGTTGGCGATGCTCCTGCATCACCTTCCCAACAAGGTATCTTGGGCTTGATTTGGATTCCTTTAGCTCAAGATATGTCCATTTGCATTCGACGCTTAGCAACCCTTGAACTCTCCATGGGGGAATATCAATTGTCGATCTTCAACTCTAAAACATTAAACCACATGCATCAGGTGATCCGGGCTTGAAATGTTTATATGGATTTTGGTCCTCTTTCTTAGTTTTTGAGTGGAAATAAAAGAGGTATAAGACCGAGGGATCACATAGAAAGTTTGGCCAATAACCATTGTAAAAATAGGAAATTAAAATTAAATAAAAGAATGTATGTAAAATAAAAAAATAAAAAAAATACTAAAATACTCCCCAAAATTTAAAATATAACCCAAAGTCCTAACCCCCAAATATAGTAAAATAATGCCCCCATGGTCATCCTTCGAGCTTCAGATAAATCCCAAGTGAGGTAGGTGCACAGGTGAAAATTCGATGGTAGAAATCTTGATAGGGTAGAAACTATAATAACAAGGCTGCATGGCAGCATATACCTGCCGCTATGTAGGAATGCAACATATAGTTAGGACAAACAATTAGAATAATTTATTCATAAATCTTAATTGAAGGACTTAAATTTGAAAAAAGTTTGGATAGTTTAGGTTTTTTTTTAAAGAAAATACCAAGAAAAATAAATATAACATGTCACATGCTTTAACACCTAACACCGAGAGTAAAATGGGGAAAGCCATGGAAAGGGCCTGAGAATTTTGGGGCGACAAAATATGAAGCGGGGGATGGACGACAAGCAATGGATGATGGGCACCTTATTGCCACCATTTTGAGAGTTTGCACATTGTTTGCTCTATATTAGTGGAGTTTCCAAAAATGACACTTTTAAGATTTTTTAGGTTCTTTTTGGAAACTTTTTAAGCATGTGTTTCTCTAATATTACATGTTAATTCTAATTGTTTAAAGGTATTTATATTTTTAATCTTTTAATTTATATATATATATAATTTTAATATATATATATATATATATATATATATATATATATATATATATATATATATATTATTTATTTAACAAGGCCTGCATGGCATTACCTAATGAAAGTAACATTTGAATACGTGGGTATTAAAATGTTCCCTTATCCATTGCCAGCTAGATAATAAGACCCTTTTTAACTAATGGAATGGAAGATAAATATTTTTAAATATTAAAAAATAAAATAAAATAATACTTAATACAAAACCTAAAAAAAACTCACAAATGTTTTTGATCAAGTGTAAACTTAACTCAAGCGGTAAGTATAATAAAATTACTTTAAAAAATTCCCATACTTTTTTATACTATATTTTTTCTTCCAAGTAGTATGTGAAAAACAAATATTACATTTCATGTTAATTTGTGTACAAAACATCTTTATACAAAAGTTGTATGACTGGATTGCTTTATGAAAGGTTATCAATGGTGGGGTGTCAAAAAAGTCATTTGGATTTTGTTCGTGTCATGTTTTCCATTTGCAGGTATAGTAATGATCGATGGAGAATTAAAATCTTTTTATATTCTCCATAGTCACGTCTTTACATAAACTCCACAAATAAATGATTGATGCCTATTTTAGTCACATCCTTACATAAATTACACAAATAAACAAGAATGTCGCCGCCTTCTTGACATAAATTACACAAATAAACAAGAATGTAGCCGCTTCTTGTCAATAAAACTTTAATTTAATGAACCAATCAAACCCTAAATATATAGCCTTAAATATTTTTTAAAATTAAGAAAATTTAATGACTATAGTGAAACTATAAGGAAAATGTAAATTTATTTTGGTCAACGAACACAGGAATAAGAATTCAACGGTGAACGATAAAACAATTAAATAATCCCCAAAATAAATAAATAATCCAAAGTCTAAGTTTCAAAATGTTTGGGTTTAGGGATGTGCATGAAAAATTTAATGACTATAGTGAAACTATAAGGAAAATGTAAATTTATTTTGGTCAACGAACACAGGAATAAGAATTCAACGGTGAACGATAAAACAATTAAATAATCCCCAAAATAAATAAATAATCCAAAGTCTAAGTTTCAAAATGTTTGGGTTTAGGGATGTGCATGAAAACTCGAGGTGAAAACCCCCAATGGTAAACCTTCCGAAGATGAAATCCGATGTGAAATTTTTTTAAATATAATATTAAATTAACATGGTTATTCCAAAGTTAGACTTCAAGACTTTGGTAATTCTAGAGGTGATGGTGCAATACTGATGGGAACACTCCAAAAGCCTATGTCATGAGTTATTATAATATAAAATGTAATGTTTTTCCAAGGCATTCGAGAAGGGAGGAGGGGATTCTCGGCTATATAGGAGGCTAGATAGGAGGCTTGTTATAACTGTAATTCCTGATGGGAAATTTACTGAAATGTGAAGACCCATGGAGGTGAAGTCTGATAGAAAATGAAGACTGTAATTGTAATTCCTGATGGGAAATTTACTGAAATGTGAAGACCCATGGAGGTGAAGTCTGATAGAAAATGAAGGGGAGGTGAAATAATAATAAAA
>JZKD02S1401517.1:1672101-1682272 GCA_000966675.3 Picea glauca
AGGTCTTGAAGATAACTTGTCAATTGTCATGATACAAATGTGAAAGAACCTTCATAATTCAAGAAGCATTATGAAGACTTTTGAAATCATAAGATCAAAAGGAAACCTCCTCAAAGAAAATAAACAATAAATATCAAACCCCCAACTCCCTTAAGGTAGATAAAGAATTAACATTAGGCTCAAGTAGTAAAGGATTAGGCATTAGGGTTGAAATTTTAGTAGTTGGGGCATTTCATTTCTCTTATAAAATAAAAATGAAAAGGGGGTTGTTGCGACCACAACAAATAGCGACACACTAGAAGAACAAGTTATCTTTGTCGTTATAAGTCTAGGGCCTTTACTTCAGATATGAATTTCAAGGATAATCTCAGAAAAATGCATACAACTTTCCAATAATCATTGGTACCACAATGACACCAAATTAGAAAATATATAACCCAATATTTCAAGTACTTATTATCTAACATACCCTTTTCAAAGAGTCAATTATTGAAGTAAAATTTTTGACTAGTTGCATACTTCAGATTGGCTTTAGTTTAACCATGGGTTTACACTTTTTTATAACAAGAAAACATATACATAAGTATGTTCTTCATATCTCTTTTCTTGGCATTGTTTCACTACCAATGAACATCCATAGCCCCAATAAAGTTGTCTACGTACCATACAAGCATAGCTCCACTGCCAACTAGTGTCCATAGCTTTGATAGGTTTACTTTTACTTCCCACACTATTTATAGTGCTTTCAACCTCCTTTTTGTTTCAAAATATGCTCACCCTTTTAGATTTTATATAGAGATATGCATATGCACATAGGGTGTGAAAGAAGTGGGGTGATATGCGAGTTGATTTGCGATGATGAGTGGGTTTTATGAATTTGAGTTTAACCAACAGATCTCCCCAAAAACCATCATAGTATTAGCCATCTTATTAATATGAAGTGGATGGAGCTCGAAGAACAGAGTAGATAGATACTTTCCTATATATATGGATTATCATGGTATGCTTAGTAAGCACATGTTCCACCACAACTAGCATTTTATAGCCATAAATAAGAATTTTATGAATGCTCATTCAGATAGAGCATCCCATGCATCTCATGAATTGTAAAATATTTCTTAAGTATGTGACCATAATTTTATGTTTCCCTCACTTAAACTTAAAGATTAATCCTCAATTCAGACTAAGAAGTTAAATCAACTTAGGGAACATAATGACATTCAAATTAAGAGATGAAAGCAATATGTACAAGCATAAAGAAATTGTTGAAATTAAATCAATTGAGAAGAGAAAATAAAACTAAACTAAAAGAAACCTAAAACTAGAAATGTCAGTAGTCAAAATCAAATGAAATTGACTAATAAATAAGAAGAGAACCCAACAACAAGGAATAAATATGAGGCAACAATAGAGTAAGAATTATGTGCACAAAGGTATCATTATTACATCCCCAAGAATTGGAATAAGAGAAAAATATTTATTAAATAAACTTTTAACACAAGCTAAAACCCATCAAGAAATATTTTCTTGACTAAGACATAACTTGGAAACCAAAATTTGTAAGACTACGATGAGTAGTGATCAAGAAAATCAATATCCAAAAGAAAATACAAAATTCGAATTGTTGAAATGACCAAAATAATTGGATAAATTGAGTAATTCACCCCATTGAGCTTATTTCCATGGATACAATCTTAATGAAGTAATATTTTAAAGATGCCATATTTTCAAACTTAGAAATTGCATTGATATTTTTCACCAAGATATTCATTTACACTTTGATTATTGATGTGGATCACCCTTATCATTCACTCATGATGGGATAAGAATATGAACCCATTGCCATGGTTTATAAACTAAGCAGAGAATGGAGTAAAATTATTTACAAACTAACATAAATAAAGTGACTACACTAAACTAAGAGAAAAATCAAAGGCACACTCTATTAGTCATTGCGAGAATAATTAATCTTGAAAAATAAGCTCGTAATCCCAACAACATAATATAAATCATAATGGACATCCTTATAAAATCATTTTCAATGAAGACTCAGAAGTAACCAAGAGTAAGAATTAGGAAAGACAAGTCAAACATTTAAAATCAATCCCAATAGAAATATTTCCAGGGTAAAAATTTTAAATGAAAAACAAACAAGATTACGAGAATTGATAACCTAGTGGAAAATTTTGCAACACAATCCTTGAATCGAACTGCCACATATAATTTTTCTTTCATTTAGTGAAACAAAAAAAATCTTTTGGGAACCTATAAAAATGGGTTAATTGAGAAGTTTAGTCAAATAAATTTCAAATTCAATCACATGAAACATTTTACAAGCCCATAAATCTTCAATATTTCTTGTCATGAGCAAGCCCTTTGCATGATTGAAAATGATGAAAATCAGAAATTACATAGAATATTTTTCACCAAAGAACTCAATTTCTCTCTACCATAGAAGATAATTATTAATCTCAAAGATTCAAAAGGTTCAATCTAATGAGGAAAGAAAGATATATTAAAGTTATCGAGGTCATTAAAAATAATCATGAAAAGGACTCCAAATATTAACTATATCGGAAACCAAGATGGGAGTACATGAATGAGAGTAGATTTCATATCTTTTGTTGAGTTGGTGACAATCTTGGTTGATTAATTCTAAAAATTTTACAAGGGAATCTGAGCAGCCAAGTGTATATTAACACTTCCCTAAGTCTCTTCCATTTAAAGAGAAAAACCATGAGTTGTTGGTTGCGTGAACCATTTTCCAACATGCATAACAAAAAATAATCTTATGTTCAACTATTTGATAATTTGGGAAATTTTTTTCCTCTAGATGATTAACTTATTGAAATGGAATTAGACTAAAAATAAAAGCAAAGACCAAGATTAAAACTAATCCTCAGAAAACCCTACTAAGTTACTCTAAACTTGAACTATATTGGTTTTCATACAACTTATGTAAAAGAATAATTTGAGTGTAGCCATTCAAGTATCCATCTTCCATTCATTTAGCCATATATCACATCCTTCTTCCTTCAAGCTAAGAATTATGTTCTTTCCCATAATACTCTCTTTGATAGGAGACTTAGTGTCCTTAATTGTTCTAATATTTGGATCTTCTAGACACATTGTATTTTTCCTAGAAACATAATCAATAAAATTAAAAAAATAGAACGATAAAACTTTAATTCCATATATCTTCTAAAGATACCAATCCACCAAAAACCTTTGTCATGCTTGAAAGATAAATAAAAATCTGATTCAAAAATCACTAATATTGCACTCCAAGGTATGTATTTCCACTGGTCATTAATGATAATGACGTCAAACATTCATATGATCATCTTCAACCTTGTGACACGCAAGAGGAAAACACTATGGAAATGATAGAAATTAAGGCACTCTAATAAGGTACAAATAATCTCAGGTCATATTTTATATTGATTGATTCCCTTATCATGAATGAGAGATAAAATTAGTTAGAAACCATAATTGAATTAAATGACCAAATCCTTATTTCTAATGAGTTGATGTTTGTCATGATGGTTAAATCGATGAGACTAATATAATAAATTTTCCAAGAATGTTCTAAGTAGAAAAATTATTAGTTTCAATTCCTTGAGCTTGCATATCACATAGAATATTGAGAAAATGAAATGCCAATGAGTGTGCAACCTATCTCTCTATTGGATATGTTTTAAGTCCAAAATAATCAAACATATAATATGGAATAAAAAACTGACAAGATCATGAGCAAGAGAGATCAAATAAAAATGATCCAAATAGGCTTATCCTTCTAGGTTATGAATAAACTGAGATCTTTCTAGTGTTATAGGTTCAAATTCATGGAATGCTTAAAAAAAGAGTCCAATTTATGAGTTACACTCACAATAAATTCACATCTCAAAAACTTATTACCATGGCTAAGGAGAAAACAAATGTTGAAAACTCGAAATTTAGAATCTTAGAAGTTGCATTGACATTTTCCACCAAGATATATACAACCCCCAAGAATTTGAATAATTTCAACATCGAGATAAGGGGGAAATACTAAGCCATGATAAAAGTCATATTATTCAATAATGTAATTGGAATGAGTGACTCAAAGTCAACAATTTTGAAGAATGATTTCCAAGAAAAGATTGGGTCTAGAATCCCCATGATTGATAGGACTAGGATTAAAGAGTCATCCATTGGATTAGCAAATAAAAAGATTGATCCCTGGAAATTTCTGAAAGAGATCCCAATAAGAAGATTCATAGAATAGTGTTGTCCATATTGTGAAGACATGCTTCCAAATAGTTTGAAAAAAATATCCCTTTCTATTGCATACAAGAAGAGACTTGGATTTAGCAAGTTGCAATATTAATAGACAAACCTATATTTAAATGACTACCTCAATAGAGAAAGAGATATGGACAACCAAAAGACCAAAAAAATTAACAATAAAAGGAAATAAAAATAAAATAATCTCTTTATGCTAACTATATGTTATACAAAAAATCATGTTGGTTGAAAGTAATAAAAGAAAAAGGTCATTGTACAAGCAACCATTTCGATAACTCCAAACCAAAAAATAATCATCCAAAGACATTGCAAGGAATTGTAGTTAATCCAGATTATATTGAGAACAACATGAAGGGAGAGATATAAAATAGATATGACAAGGAAATACACATATATGTTACAAGGAACATAGTAATATTGTAAAACTCAAATTTTATTAATGACTATCTAGAATACAAAATATCATACAATGCAAAGCACACAAGCTAGCTAGAATGGTGGTAGCTTATCTATGAAGAGAGAGATGTGTCGAAGACTCTCATTCGCAATAAGATGATTAAAAAGGGGATGAAAATTCCTTTTAACACAAATCATCAATGAGAAAAAGCTAAACATCAAAAACCCTAACCATAGAAGATGAAGCGACAAAAGGTTTGTGGGCCCTGATATGGTTAGTTGATACGTCAACTTCCCGAGGGCGCAACTTTTGCATATGATCTTCGTTTGGGGAATTCAGTACACCGTCAGAAAGGTCTAGCCGAAGAGTACACATTTTTCAAACTAGAATAATTTTGTTAGCTATATGTTAGGATCTTTTGTGCCAAAAAAATTCATGTAGGGCCTCAAAATGGCCCCAAAAGTTTGGGACTCAAAAAATTGTAGAAAAACTGCAAAGATGTGGAATCATTATGAATTAGTGGGTGGGCACTAGTATCCACTTGGACCAGTCCTTGTTAGGGACATAACCCCCCTAACCCCTCATGTAGGTATAATAATATATTTTCCATGTAATAAAGGACAATATTAATAAGGCCTAGTAATAAGGAGGAATAAGTAAAATGTAAGAAGACCTAATAGAAGCTTATGCTTCTAGAAGATCTTCCTCTATATTGTTATTTTGGTAGATAGATTTAGTATAAATAGGATTTTATGGCATGAGAAGTGTTTTCTTGAGAATCATTGTAATAAAGTGTTGCTATGCTAGAGCTTTCCCCCTCGAAGAGACAAGTAAACATGATTTCCTATCAATAAAGATATTATTTTCATGTTGTGGTTTCATATACTATGTTGTTCTGTTGTTATTCTCTATAGCATTTCTATTTTTCTGCTATTATAATAGATCTGGTACGCTACAAGTGGTATTAGAGTACTTTCCTTGGTAGAAAATTGTGGGGTTTTTTTTCTTCAGGGTAGAGACGTATTCTTGCATATTAAATATATAGATATATGTCATTCAATGCATAAATCCGCGGTCAGGGAAGAATACACACACGAACTACAAGTGGTACTTAAGTGAACATTGTTGGTCACCCTTGTAACCCCTATTGGTACCCCTTCAAGTGGTAGCACATCAGACAACACTTGTATACATATTGACCTAGACATCTTGAAGCCCTCCATAGATAAAACAATCATCCATATGAATCCTATAGTACCACCAAGAACAACACTCAAGAAGATACTCTATAGTACATGGGTAGTCAAGTAGTACGAATAAGGGCACAGTCTAGCCTCCTTAGTTGGTGCCCTGAGATATTGGGCTAAGTAACACTGTTGGACCCCACATGTATAAAAGAGAGCTATAGCATAGGGAAAACCCTTGTCTTTTGAAACCTTGAATACCCTAACCCTTGGGATGGAAACAAAAAAGAACAGAAAAGATATATTGTCATGAAACTTTACCTCTTGCATTCTAGTTGCGAAATTACAACACATTTTTTCCTATTAAGAATTTGGACCTTTCAACACTGCAGTATAATTCATATCAGAGTATAACTCCGCATGAGTTCAAAAAAAAAGAAAATGTTTGGGGCTTTCCCGCACTCTTATTTGAGACCTATCCCATTGGATTCCTCTTTTTGTCCCGATCCCAATGATACCTATCATTTTCCAACCTTTTCTTTCCTATGGTCCCACTCCCCTTCCATCCCCCTTATTATAGACTTATTTCATTGGATTCCCCTTTCCACCCTTATCGTTATCATACCTATCATTTTCAACTCTTTAATTGACCCCATGGAGCCACCCCTCTTCCATCATGTCTCCCACTCGCCAAGAAGAAACCAATTAGAAACTAAGTATTGATCTAGCTTCCCTTCATGACATATTAAAAAAGGACATTATGACCATTCATGAAAAAATATACATCATCCAAGACCAGCTCCATAGCACCATTGGTGAAGTCAAAGACAAACTAGATGGCCAAATTAATGCAGTCCATTCCACGCTCCACCAATTCATGACCAAATTCCATGCTACATCATCCTCTGAACCCCCTCTCTATACTTAAGGTGTTGACTCCAATCAACCTCTCTCCTCTCATTCCAACTACCTACCTTGTGACCCCGTCTTCCTAGAGTCGAGGTAAAAAAAACTGATGGATCAAATCCACAAGCCTAGGTTACTCAAATCAAACATTTTTTCTCCCTACATGGTATCACTGATGAGTTAACAAAGATTTGTTATGGAATTATATATTTGGATATGGAAATGGTGGAAATGGTGTTGTAATTCACGACAAGGGTATGTTGCTTGGTCACAATTTATTGTTGAGCTATATGAATGCTTTGACACAGAAACACACCATTTAGGATGTTTGACCAAGCTGAAATAATCTGGATCAGTGAAATATTTTATTGCTTCCTTTGAGCACTTAGCTTTCCAAATGGAGGGCATGACAGATGATTTCTTCAAGGAATTCTTTATCAATGGCCTCAAGGATGAAATTTATGACCAGGTTGTCATGGCTTGCCCCCCAACTTAGTTGGAAGAAAAAAAGTGTGCCAAGGAGGCACAGCGGGTCGTTTTGTCCTAGAGAAAAAAAAAAACACTTTTGTTCCCCACCTTAAACCCAACACACCTGCCCCCTAGGCCACTCCTATCAAGTTCCAAAAGTTAACATGGGAATAAATGGTTGAATATGATGAAAAATGTTTTTCTGGGCACAAGTGTAAGGAACAAAATATTTTTATGGTCATTTCAGAGGATGTTGCTGAAAAGGAAGTTAAAGTTCCCCATGTTGAAGAGCTACCCCTTCCTGATGCTACTACTCCACTTGATGACCCGCCAGAAGTTGAACCATTGATTTCATTACATGCCTTCATGGGATTCTCTTCTCCTCAAACCCTCAAGCTCATTGTCTATACTAAGCATAGTAAATTCATCATCCTTGTTGATAGTGGAAGAACCCATAATTTTATTTACCATCGCATTTCCTAGGAAATAAATTTCTATATTCGTGTCATAAAAAAATTTCAAATCATGATAGCTAATAGTAGTTCCATGAAATGTGGTGGGATTTGTGAAAATGTACATCTTCAAATTGGGTAGTACCACCTGAAATATTATATGTTTTTGATCGATATGGGAGGTTGTGACATTGTGCTAGGTGTTGAATGGTTACACACTTTGGGCCCCATTCTCATAGATTTTAAGGAATTAACTATGCAATTCAATCAAGAGTGAAAACAATATCGCTTCCAAGGAATCACAACAGGTTCCCCTGAGATCATCAGTTCCCATCTCATGGAAAATATTCTCAAATTAGTTCATTCAGGTATTATCACCCAACTCCATTCTATTCAAGCAGTTGAGATACCCTCCATGCATCTTGACCTCCAATATCTCATATACAAACACCAAGTTGTTTTTTCCACTCCCGAGGGTCTTCCCTCTTCCCATGGTGTTCATGATCATTCCATTCCAGTTATCCTTGGTAGTCTCCCTCCCAATGTTCTCACTTATCGTCATCGATTTGCCCAAAAGAATGAAATTGAGAAAATTGTGTATGAATTGCTTGAAGCGGGTGTTATCTGTCATAGTACCAGCCCCTATTCTTCTCCTGTGGTCATGGTACTCAAGACATAAGCTACTTGGCATATGTTTCCTATAATACCGCAAGGTAAAACCCCTACTGAATTGTAATGATATTTAATGAAGTTTATAGGCTAGTGAACCAAGTATTGATAAGTTGGGAGGCTTATGTGTTTATTAGGCCGAAGAGCCTAGATGCTAAGGCTAGTGAGCCTATTTTTGTATATGTAATTATGCATATGATTAATAAAAATACATCATTTCATGTAGACAAACCACATAGAAAGAGTTATGGGAAACTGAGCTCCACTAGGAAAGCAAAGGGAAGGGGGTTGAGAGGCTAGGAAAAAGGGGATAATCCTGACATATTAGCCCAAGGGAATATTATAATGTATTTTCCTAAAATACTAAGGCTTGGGAAATAACCATGTTATCCTAAGATCCTTTGGGGAGAGGAACAAACTCTAAGTGGAGAGGAACAAGCTCCTGGAGAGCCATGTGCCATCCAAGACACATGCAAATATATGTGGAGAATTCATATTTTTATGGATCTTTTTCCCCATTCCCTCACGCAGTGAGCCATTGTCCGCCATTATTGAAACCTCTACCATTTTGAACCTTTCTAACTTGTGCACACTGGTATTTTTGTTGAGCCCATACCCTTCCTACCTGATTTAACTACTGTGGTTACCCGTTGACTTAAGAGGTGGACAAAAGAAGAATACTGTCGGGCCTTTTGAAGAGGTGGGTTTTGAGGCTCGTGGATTGAAGAAGCATGTTTCTAATCCTGTGAGAAATTCTCTCCAGGTGAGAGAGATTTTTGGGGAAGTGATTTCTCCTAGAGGGAGTCCAACAGTAGCTACAGACCTTTGAGAAGTCTTGATTCGACTTGTTTTTGAAGCCTTGGAAGGGAAGTGGAGCAGTTGATGGACTGTGGATTAGTGAAGGTGCATATTCCCAGGGTGGGAAAAGAATGTGGGGAATGAGAGTCTATGAGTGGTGGGCATAAGTAGGCTCCTTGAAGGGAATCCTTTCTGTCACATTGTGCAGTTTTCTGTAGTCTCAACCTATCCTAGGATTTCCTTTACCATGGGTGGAATTTAGTCCTAGCTCGGGGGTGACTCACTACTAATAGCTTGGAGCAACATGGTGTATGTTCGAGAGGCTCATGGAAGGTATGCACGTAGTCAGTGGTTTTCATAAAAAGATAAGTACCAATTCTATGTTAATTTTACATGTTGAGTTAAGTACACGTCTAAAGTTTATCAGAACTTCTTGTGTTTATTTCATGTATGTGTTTACTGTCACTTCCGCATGAATCTGTGTATGAGTAGAATGATTATATATTTTAATTTTTCATTATATGTGTCTGTGTGTCATAGTTTGAACAGAGTAGAGATTTTTGGTAGCATGCCTCGACCCTGGGATGGATGGGCACGTTACAATATGGTATCAGAGAATGAAATGTTTAAGTGGTGTTGTTCCAGAGTCTATACTTAAGGATTTAGAAAGTACAGTGTATAGGCATCCGAAAGTGAGTAAAAGATAAAGAAGGGGGAAGCATCAACCTCCGGGAAACGAAGCTAAGGCTGATTTACAGGTTGTCGTTGTCTCACTTCTAACTATTCCTAGATTCTTATATCCTGTAAAATAGCGGCCCAAGAACATTTAAGTTCTTCCCGGGTGATGGTTTTTTTGAGTATCGTGTCGAAGAGGCTTAAAGAAATGCTAGTTTGATCAGACAATCCGGGTTCAATATTGGGTTGTCTAGTTACAGGAACAGACATAGAGGAATAAGAAGAATTAAAAGGAAGATTTAGGGTTTTTAATGTTGTCTCAATTTTGATCATAT